>JALMQS010000053.1:9283127-9384066 GCA_024734495.1 Forficula auricularia | reverse complement strand
TTCATATAGAGATGAATTAATATAATTTCATTGAAATATCTTTGAAATAATTACGCTTTTTACACGTTTCAAAAAAGCAGAAAAGTAGTTAAGAGTCCCCCTTATCAATATTTTATGGATTTTGATAAAAAAATAAAATTTAATTTACTTGAAAATTTTAGTATTATTTTAATTAATATTTAATATAGAGATGAATGAATATAATTTCGAAGGAGACAATAAAAGAGTGTGTCTTCTGCTGGAATTATAAATTTTATTTATTTATAACGAGACTATAGTTTCGAGGGCTTTGCCCTCTTCATCAGTCTATTACAATGTATTCACAGGAATTAATTTATGAATGAAAGTTTAAAATCTTTCATGTGGTTAGGTTAAGAAAATATACAGTGTGGGTAAGTTCAGAATTGAAATTTGTACTTGTTTTATTATTTTGGCTGTAGGTGGCTTTCGTGAAGCTTAGATTTTAGCCGCTATTTTTAAAATAAAGCTTTCGGGAATTTCTATATTTTGATTTAAGAATTTTTTTGGTGAATTATTTATTGTATGATTTTTAAAATTTCCAACGATTCGAAAATACTAATTTTTAAGGGATCTAATTCTGATCTAATTAATTTAATATTTGATTCATCTGGAAAACAATGTTTCTCGGAGATTAAATGGTCTGCAAATGCACTATGCCCTGAACTCCCTTTAAAAACCCTTTTGTGTTCCGAAATGCGCGTGTTTAAATATCCTAAAGTTTTGAATTTTAATTTTAAAGTTTCCGAAATTTTTTCCATAGTATGGGATTATTAATTTGGGTTTTGATTCTGGCTCGGACATTTGGGAATAAATCAGATTCAGAGTTGACTTTTCAATTTTCTTTTTTAATAGTTTGTCAATAAGAGTTTCCTCGTAACCGTTTTTATTGGCTATTTGTTTTATTATTTCTAATTCTTTATTGAAATTTGTTTTATCTAAAGGGATGTTGGTTAATCTATGAATCATTGAGTGGAATCCTGCTAATTTGTGTGTGATAGGTCTGCAGGAATTATTATTTATAGCTGTGTCTGTGGTCATGGGTTTTCTAAATATTCCAAAAGTATGTTTTTTATTTGAAATTTTGATTGATAGACTGATGAAGAGGGCAAAGCCCTCGAAACTATAGTCTCGTTATAAATAAATAAAATTTATAATTCCAGCAGAAGACACACTCTTTTATTGTCTCCTTCAATATATAAAAAAATTCTGCTACTCTCGGCAAAAACTTTCAATTGAATATAATTTCATTGAAATATCTTTAAAATAATTTATTTTTACACCCTTCAAAAAAAAGCAGAAATGTAGACAAGGATTCCCCCTTTTCAAAATTTTATGTATTTTGGATTAGATCATTTCCAAAATATTATTAGATTAAAATTTTAATACAATTTTTGATTTGATCAATTATATTATATAACTTCTAAATTTCAAGCTTGTATCTTATTTATGGTAGATTACAAAATACAATGCTTGGACAAAATTACTTTTGTAAATAAACCTAATAATTAAAATTATATTGTAATATTTCAAAGAGAGTTATATAATGGGGCTAATCATAAATAATTCCATTGTTTTCTATTCATCTCAATAGAAGCAGTTTATTATCGGATTTCTTGTCAACTGAGTAAAATAGGGAATTACAGTAAAATAATAATTTAAATTGCTTGGATGAACCTTTTAGAATTTACTTGTTCATAAATACACATACAAACCTAATATATAATACTTGTTATATTATCCATACAATAAAGCTATTAATAATACGGAGAAAGGATTGCCTGGAATTGACTAGAAAGGATAGAGTTAATCTATTTTCAAATATTTCGTCTGGATTCAATAAATCCTTTCGAAATTTGTTGCTTTTAGATGTGTCTTGCCCTATATTTATCTCATAAAGAGTGGATATAAATCTCCTCTCCGTTTCTTTGATAAAATTTGCTTAGAGGAAGTTTATTTATTTATTTTAAGCTATACAAAACAAATAGCAATAAGGGAAGATAGGAAATGAATTTTCATTGAACGTATTTTAAATTCATCCATTGATGAGAATAACTAAAATCGAAACTTGTAAAATGTGAAAATTTTTAATGATTAACAGAGCCGCTCCTAAGCAACTGGTGCAGCCCCCCTGCCCCACCGAACCCCGCGCCTAAAAGGATGCAGCATAAAATTTTTGTAGAGTTTTTGTTTATAATTTCCCCAATTTTGTTTAAATTTTTTTTTTGAAAAATTAAAATTAATTATTTTAATGGAGAATTTACATTTTTAGGTCATAATCTACGATTTTAATAAGGGCCTCCAAATCTCCCCTTATATCCCTCCGATCCTCCCACTCAGGATCCGGTTGAGTGGCTCAGGGTGTGGCCACAGCAGAACGGTGTGAAACCTTAGTATGCTGCGACCAAGAATAAAATAATTATAATAATAACAAAAAAAAGGAATACTGCATGTCGTCCAAATAATAAAAATAAATACACTGGGAAGAATAAATAAATAATCAAATAAATAAAACAAAAAATAAATAGCTAGAATATGTCGCTGGGTTTGAAGAAATTGATGTTAAATTGTATAAAAATAAATAATTTAAAAAACAGATAAATAAATAAGTAGACAGGAAGTTGCTGTAGTCAAGGAATAAAAAAAAAAATAAATAGTAGAGAATATTTTTATATTGCGTTTCAGAGTGAATCATCCCCCGAAAGTTGAACCCGGGAACTAATGTGCTTTCCGAGCAGTCTCTAAAAAAAAAAAAACTGACTGCCCGGAAAGCACGTTAGTTCTCGGGTTCAACTCCAGGGGGATGAATCCTCTGAAACACAATATAAAAATATTCTCTATTAAAATCCTAGATTCTGACCTAAAAAATGTGAATTCTTACTCCCTTAATATACCTACATTGGTTTTACACCCCTAGTTTTTTTTTTTTTTTTGTTTTTAATTCTATCCATTTTCAAAAAAAGATACTCAAATTTTTAGCTTTATTAATTATTTTCCTTAGTATTATTTTTTTTACTAATACAATAAGCTCTCGTTTTTCCGCTTTGCGGCTAATCCGTGATCAATCTCAAGTGAAGAATAGGTGTTTTATCTTGAAGCAATAAAAACTGTTGACGGATTATTTTATGCAAAAGTAAACCTATCTAACTATGTGTGCACATACATATTATGTTTAACTTGTAAAACAATACATTTTTAAACCTGCCTCTACTGTGAATAAACTTTTTTCAAAAGCATTCTTGTGTTGATCTCAGTGTTTTTTACTAATCTGCGGAATTGTCTTATCCGTGGTTGCAGCGCCACCCAATTCCGCGGATAAACGAGAGTTTACTGTACTTAGTTTATTTAAAAAAAAAGCCCCTCAATTTCAGATTTGCCCCGGCTCCCGCAATTTTGCCATTTTTGTACCAACTCTCAATCATATAATTAAATTAAAATTATGAAAATATTCAACAAATTCTCTAATTTATTCATTATCAACTATAAATAGTAATAAAATATCTCAAGTATTTTGGGTGAGTTTTTCTCTAATAAAAACTAGATTGGCTTTAGGTGATAGCGTCTGTTATGGTTGTCTAAATACAGGCGTTGCCATCAAGTGCTGCCATCTGTTCAATTCATAGTGGCCATAGTGAGAATTAGACATTTCTATTGCAATATAAATAATCCCAACAAAAAGACATGTGTAAAAAATAATTTTTAAGAAAAAATAAAAACCGACTTCAAAAAATTAAATTCAACAAATAAATACACTAAAAGGTATAAAATAATTATTATCTTATTTAGTTACAACTAAACGACAAAATGTTAACATGAAATTACTTTTTGAAGTTGGTACCAAACAAACTATACCTATGAGCGAGCATACCCTCCAAACGTACTAAGTAAGATCCGTCGAGTTCGATTCATAAAAGGTATATGTTTACCACCAACTTCGAAAAGTAATTTCATCTTAATATTTCGTCGTTTAGTTGTAACTAAATAAGATAATAATTATTTTATACCTTTTAGTGTATTTTATTTATTGCATTTAATTTTTTGAAGTCGGTTTTTATTTTTTTCTTAAAAATTATTTTTTATTGTTCTTTTTTTTTTTTTTTTTTTTTTTTTTAATGCAATCGAATGCAAGAAGGGGTGCACCAGTAAAGATGCAGCCCCTATGGATCTCGAAAGACCCTTGCATTACCGAAGAGAAGAGAAAGTTGATTAAGTGAGAGGGTGTAGACGTAGGTGTCTATGCACTCCGGTTTTGAAGGTTTGAAGATTATAGGTGCTGGGAAAGATAGAGGCTGGAAGAGAGTTCCAGTTCCTTGAAGTCATGGGGATATATGTATTGGCGAATGAAGTGGTCCGGCACTTTTCTAATTTAACCGCGAAAGAGTGTTGGGAGTCGGCAAAACGCGTGCTACGTGCAAAGCATGCTTTGGGGGGAATTATTGATTTTATCTCATCAGAGCACCTGCCGTGATAGTATCTATAGAAAAGGGAAAGGGCAGAGACATCTCTTCGATGAGCCAGCGAGTCGAGGGAGTCGGTGAGGGTAGAATCGTCAATTAGCCTGACGGCTCGTTTCTGAATTGCATCCAGGGTAGCAAGAGAGTATTTTGAGGCCCCTCTCCACAGATGAGAGCCGTATTCGAGACAGGGGCGGATTTGGGCCTTGTAGATGGTGAGAAGTTGTGGGGGTTTGTAAAATCGCTTGGACCTGAATAAGAAGCCAATCTTCCTTGCTGCAGATTTCGCCACAGAGGAGATGTGTTCATTCCAAGACAGGTCAGATGCGACAGAGACGCCCAGCATGGATAGGCTGTCACACATTTTTAGGGTATTCGAATCGAAGAGAATATCAGGGAAATCTTTATTTTCGCGCCTAGAAATTAGACAACATTGAGTCTTGTTTGAATTGAAGTTAACTAAATTTTGTGAGCCCCATTTATTCAGTTTGTCTAGGTCGAGAGTAATTGAGGAGGTAACATTGATTCGATTGTTCGGGAGTGAGGGTTTACCGTGTAGAGTGCTATCGTCGGCGTAACAATGAGTGGGGTTTGCCGTTTGATCGAAAAGGTCGTTTATATACATTAGGAAAAGTGTGGAGGAGATTACGGAGCCTTGGGGAACACCAGAGTTTGTGGAGAACGATTCAGATGATGTTCCATCCACCACAACTTTTATACTTCGGTTTGTCAGAAAGCTTTCTATCCATTTGCGAAGAGTTGGTGTGAATCCGAAGGCTGGCAGTTTGGCAAGAAGATTTTTGTGCCAAACCTGGTCAAAAGCTTTGGAGATATCAAGGGCTACAGCGAAGGTTTCTTTTCCGGCCTCTAGAGTATTGTTCCAGGTGTGGGTGACATAGGTTAAGATGTCGCCTGTGGAACGATTTTGTCTGAATCCATATTGCCTATCGTGAATTAATTTATTGTTTTCTAAGTGATGAAGGACGTGTTGGTTTATGACTAATTCCATTATTTTGGAAAGAACAGATGTGATCGAGATAGGCCTGTAATTAGAGATTTGTGAAGTGTCTCCTTTTTTAGGAATAGGTGTGACCCTGGCTATTTTCCAGCTTTTGGGGAATATGCCCGATTCGTAAGAGAGTTGGAATAGCTTGGATAAGATAGGGGCAAGTTCAGGGGCGCATTTTTTAATGAGAATTGGTGGGATGTTATCCGGGCCAGCGGCGGATTTGGAATTTAATTTATTAATGGCTTTTATGATTATTTGGGGCCTGAAAATTATTTTGCCCATGAGGTTGGTTTGGGGGGTATAAGTGGGCGGGTTAAGCCCTTTGTCATCTAAAGTGGAGTTGGTTGCGAAATAGGAGGCTAGCGATTCGGCTTTTTCAGCGGGGGTTGTGGCTACTGAACCATTTGGGTGAAAGAGGGGCGGAAGTGAGGGAGACGCGAAATTTCTATTTATTGCCTTGTGTAACGAGAAAAAGGCCCGTTTTCCATTGGGGCAAGATGCGAGACGGTCAGCTATCCTCTGGTCGAATGACTTCTTTGCCTCAGAGATGATTTTTTTGCATGAGCTTCGCGACTTGGTAAATGCAACTCGGTCACATTCTAGATGTGAAAGTTGCCATTTCTGAAAAGATTTGTTTTTTTCACGGACGGAATCTGCGCATTGTCTACCAAACCAGGGTTTAGAATCCTTGTTCCCTTTAATCAATTTGTAGGGGATATAGGTTTCTATGCCTATTTGAATTGCCTCGTTAAAGGCGTCTGCGAATTCAGAAGCGTTTTTATCTCTGATGCAGAGTTCATTCCATTGGTAAGCTGCAAAAAAGTTACGCATGTCATTCCAATTAATGTTATCGTTATTGACTAGCCATATTTTTCTGGGGTTGGAGTGGGGTGACGGGGGTTTTGGTAAATTGGCGGAGGTTTTAATTTTTATCAGATTGTGGTCGGATTTACCTAAAGGGGCCGAAATTTTTGCTTCATAGGACGAAGGGTGGGAAGTGATGAAAAGATCGAGAAGATTGGATTTTTCATTGGCTTTGTCTGGGATTCTTGTGGGGCCATTAATAATTTGTGTGAGGCCACACGCCGTAGAGAAGATTTCAGCGTCGGAGCCTGCGGGGGAATTATGGCTAGAAAATTTTAGCCAATTTTTGTTGTGGACGTTAAAGTCGCCTAGGAAAGATATTTCAGAAGATGGAAATTCTTTCTCTTTTTAGTGATGTTATTAATAGTGATGATATCGTCAGAACTTGACCAAATTAATAGGACACCATCCATAAGACACCCTCTATCGGAGAAAAAAGAATCATCGAAATCGGTTCATAAACAAAGAAGTTAGGTCTAAAAAAACGTAATAAAAAGGTTTAATACCTATGAAAAAAATGGGACCAATCGGAAGGTAGGCTGAACCCAATGCAAAATTTTTTTCAAAATCGGTTCACAATTGGCGGAGATATGAGGTAACATAAGCACAAAAAAAAATTCAGTCGAATAGAGAACCTCCTCCTTTTTTGAAGTCGGTTAAAAAAAGACCATGTTCAGTTAATAAAAAGCGTTTGCCAAAAAAAGTATTAAGATCTAATGTGCTGGCAAGTTCAACATAATCCCTTTTTTAAATGAGTCTAGAATATAGTTAGGTACCTACTTCAATTAAAACGCATGATTTTTAACCGACTTCAAAAAAGGAGGAGGTTCTCTATTCGACTGAATTTTTTTTTGTGCCTATGTTACCTCATATCTCCGCCAATTGTCAACCGATTTTGAAATTTTTTTTGCATTGGGTCCAGTCTAGCTTTCGATTGGTCCCATTTTTTTTCGTTTTTTTTTCATAGGTATTAGACCTTTTTTATTAGGTTTGTTTAGACCTAACCTCTTTGTTTATGAACCGATTTCGATGGTTCTTTTTTTATCCGAAAGGGGTGTCTTAGGATGGTGTCATATTAATTTGGTCAAGTTCTGATGATATGATCACTATTAATAACATCACTAAAAAAGAGAAAAATAAAAATAATTTTTAAGAAAAAAATAAAAACCGACTTCAAAAAATTAAATGCAACAAATAAAATACACTAAAAGGTATAAAATAATTATTATCTTATTTAGTTACAACTAACCGACGAAATATTAACATGAAATTACTTTTTGAAGTTGGTGCCAAACATACCTTTTATGAATCGCACTCGACGGATCTTACTTACGTTTGGCGGGTACGCTCGCTTATAGGTATAGTTTGTTTGGTACCGACTTCAAAAAGTAATTTCATGTTAATATTTCGTCGTTTAGTTGTAACTAAATAAGATAATAATTATTTTATACCTTTTAGTGTATTTTATTTGTTGCATTTAATTTTTTGAAGTCGGTTTTTATTATTTTCTTAAAAATTATTTTTCAGTTCACATGATTTGTGTTGTTTATTGATTTCTTTTGGGGGTCCTCAAAAATTTTTTCAAAGGGGGCTAAAGCTTGGAGACGATTAAGCACATTTTTAAAATTTTATTTAGATATTTAATTTTTTGAGTTATTTTCACAAGTAAAATACACTAAATAATAGAAAAAAAATCATTATATATGGTTTTTAATAATTTGTACTTATGCTTATATTACGATACGAGTAAATAAAGAGATTCAATAAATCCTTTATAAATTTATTACTTTTAGATGTATCCTATATTTATATCATAAAGATTATCTAGATATAAATCTTTCCTTCACTTTGATAGAATTTGCTTCGAGAATGTTTATTTATTTGTTTTAAACTACAAAACAAATATTAATCAAGAAAACTAGGAAATGAATTTTCATTAATCGCATATTAAATTCTTCCCTCCAATTGAGATGAGTTTTTCGTAATAATTTCCCTTAGGGGTCGTTGAATCGTTTTGTTTGTTTATTTGTTTATTGATTACAATTAAAATTGTGTTCATTTAGGCTGAAGAAATAATTTATTTAAACAACGCAAAAAAGTATTATTCAAATTTATTACGTATCTATATAATTATGATGTATTTTTTGCATTCGTAATTTGTGCCGGATCATTTAGCTACCCAATCTAATTTTAAGATAAATAGTAAATATTTTCAATATCAATATTTAGAAATATTTTACTATTTACCAAAAAAATAAACTGCAACGGATCGTTGCTAAACTTTATCCAAATTCATTTGAAATATTAATATGTTTATTCCTTTATTATTAATCAGATATCACTTGCTATTTGCAGGTCATGTTGACTTTAAGTAAAAAATAATGATCGATTCCCATTTAATAGTCGAGGAATAACCATTCTACATTGAATTTTGACGTTTCGGTTTTATTGGTAACCATTGCTGAAGACATAGATGAATCGACTTAAAATCAAAAATAGTGATCGATTCTCATCTAATACTTGAGGAATAACAATTCTACATTAGGTTTTTGACGCTTCGATTATTATTGGTAACCATTGCTGAAGACATGGAGGAAACGGCTTAAAATCAAAAATAACGATCGATTCTTATCTAATACTAGCGGAATAACCTTATTGCATTCCATTTTTGATGTGTTGACTATTAATGGCAACCTCCACTGATAACGTGGAAGAATCGACTTAAAATCAAAAAGACTAAATTCATTTATGGCAAACAACTCAAGCTTGAGTTGTTTACCAAAAAAGAATTTAGTCTTTTAGATTTTAAGTCGATTCTTCCACGTTATCAGTAGAGGTTGCCATTAATAGTCAAAACATCAAAAATGGAATGCAATAAGGTTATTCCGCTAGTATTAGATAAGAATCGATCGTTATTTTTGATTTTAAGCCGTTTCCTCCATGTCTTCAGCAATGGTTACCAATAATAATCAAAACGTCAAAAACCTAATGTAGAATTGTTATTCCTCAAGTATTAGATGAGAATCGATCACTATTTTTGATTTTAACTCGATTCCTCCATGTCTTCAGCAATGGTTACCAATAAAAACCGAAACGTCAAAAATCCAATATAGAATGGTTATTCCTCAAGTATTAGATCAGAATCAATCACTTTTTTTAACTCTATACCTCCATGTCTTCAGCAATGGTTACCAATAAAAACCGAAAGGTCAAAAATCCAATATAGAATGGTTATTCCTCAAGTATTAGATCAGAATCAATCACTATTTTTGATTTTATCTCGATACCTCCATGTCTTCAGCAAAGGTAACGGATAAAAAAACAACGCAGTTGCTATGGTTACTTATAAAATTTCTTCCCAAATGTTTATCATTTCACAGCGAGAAGCCTAACCATTCTTACTTAAACAAGTTTAAATGAGCTATATTACCGATCAAATGAATAAATTTTAAAGTTTTTTTTTTTAAATTTTGGTAAAATAAGGAATTAAAAAAAGTACAATCTTACTCTAGAGTAAAGTACTTTAAAATATACTTTTAGTAAAAACTTTATTTAACCTTTTTTGTTGTCCCTAAGGTACTTAATTAGGATTTTAAATTTCATCAAAATTGGTTAAGTCATTTTCAAGATATTTAGAAAAAACTAAAAAGTACTGAAATAAAGTACTAATGTTTGTGGGCCGATATGTACCAAAAACTAATCAGCGCTTCATTTTGTTAAACTATTTTTCATTAATTTGAAGGGTTGGTTTTGTCACAAATATAATAAAACAATAATTTTAATAACTATTAGAATTATTTAATTGATAACTATAAGTTATTTAATGAAAAATTTAAATCAAGTCACTTAAGTTCTGGAAGAAATTTGTTAAACTAATCGTAGGTTTTCAATTTCATTTCAATCGGTGCAAAGGTGTGGAAAAAATCGTGGACGAAAAAAACGATAACACACACACACACACACACACACACACACACACATCCATCCATCCATCCATCCCCACGCATTTCCAAAAAAAAGGCACTTTTTGGCCTCTCATCGAGATCCCTGGTAATTTTTGGCTAAACCGTCACTTGCTAAAATTCAACCTAATTGAATACTACAATTTGTGACCTTAATTGAGTCCATGGGTTCCGTAGTCTTTACCTGAGGGCCCTTTGAAGTCCCGCTTGGCGCGAGAGCGATTACAATACTTTACCCATGCTTCGCATTGGATAAAGTAAAAAATATAGTTACTGGCAAGTTAGTGCAGATCGAGGGTGAACCGCGACCTAATATGATGTACACCTACTTCCACTTGTACTTCCAAATAATTCCAAGTACTTCCAAATATTTCCAAGTAATTTCAAATATTTCCAAGTACTTCCAAATATTTCCAAGTACTTCCAAATATTTCCAAGTACTTCCAAATATTTCCAAGCACTTCCAAATATTTCCAAGTACTTCTAAATATTTCCAAGCACTTCCAAATATTTCCAAGCACTTCCAAATATTTCCAAGTGCTTCCAAATATTTCCAAGTACTTCCAAAATACTTCCAAATAGGTCTACACCTACTTCCAATCGAGTATCACCCCTCGATGCAGATTATATGACTCTCGAGTACGCCATTTTGACTATTTTAAGGGGCAGAGGACAAAGTTAAAACTATTTCAAAATTCAGCAAATTTTAGTGATTTTTGAATTTTTTTTTGTCCACGATCGGCCTGATAAAAAGTACCGAATTACTGTTTTTTTAATACATTGTTGTGTACTAAATTTTTGACATAGCTTGAAGTGTCTTTGTAAAATAAATGCGGTAAAATAATAATATTTTTTAGAATACTAAGTATATATTATTATTATTTTTTTTTATTAATCAAATTTTCAAAACAGTACTTATAGATTTAGGCGGCCAGCTTGTGCTCCTTATGACCATGTGCCGAGCGTCCTTGCACCCCCGGCTTAAAACGGCCCTGTTCTTAATATGCTTTGAATTAGCTAGGTACTCCATTTCAACGCGTATTAATTTTATATACCTAATAGAGTAGAAAATAAAAAATATATATAGATTTTTATTAAATGATTTTTCCATTTCAAACACGGCATTTTAATATATTTATTAAATAGCGCTTTGATCTTTATTTAAACCGTTTTATTTCGAAAGAGTCTTTATTAATGAGTTTTTTTTAAGGGGGGGGCAAATAATGTTCCTGCCCCCCCCCCAGCTTATTTTTTCCCCTACCTACTAAACATTTTCATTATTTCGTTAATTTTCCATTTGATTCTCACCCTATTTACTTTGTCATTTTACGATATTGAAAAAAAAATGAAAAAAAAATTGTACCTATAGTATTTATTAACGAAACAATACGATTAAATATAAATTGGATTTTGATAAGCTTTTTTAAGGGGCTGCACTCATGGAAAAAAACCCAATAATTATTGCTCTCTATACTTTCAAACTCACCAAATTTAATTGAAAAAGTTGGCAGATGAGTTGATGAGGTTGTCCTCTGCTTTGTGCAAATAAATATATACATATCTATATTGTGTTGATTTTAATATGACATAAGGAATGGTTTAAATAAGAATGACATTGTTCTAATATGGTAATTGTGTTTATTATTGTGGTTGACATGGTGTAATAAACTACATATTGCTTACGTGGAGGTTAACCTTAAAAATTGCCTGAAGAAATCGAAAAATAAACGACGAAACGTTAACTTTTAAAAACCTAACATCTAAGGCTAAGTTCCCATGAACTAACCATATAAAAAAAATTGTTTTTGTCTTTATTAAAATTAACTAGGGTTAGGCTAGGGGTAGCGTGTCAGCCTGCTAATCGGGTTCGAATCCGACTCGAGGCATCCGGCTAAAATCTGACCACGGGGTAGAGACAAATTTTAAAAAATAATAAGTAGTATCGTAAATTGGCTAATGGCTAGAAAGGCCGAAAAGGAAAAAAACTAAACTAAACTAAATTCCCAATTTTTATATTTGTATTGGTATTTGGTATTTATTAACGAAACATATTTCTATTAATTCTAATAAGCTTTTTTTGGGAGAACCCAAAAAAAGCAATAATTATTTATTATTTCTGACTATTAAATATAGATCAATTTTTCAGAGGAAATTAAGTGTTATATTAAACGATCAATAGCGACCTTTTGCTTATTTATTCCAGCTTCATCAGGCTCTAAGTATAAATAAATAAATACATTCAAATTAGTCTCTTAAATTAACCCAAAAATTTTATATATACAATCACATTGATCAAATTTCTTCTAAACACTTTGTTGGTTCATTTAGCTATATGTATAACTAAATTCTTCTTTAAGTGACATATCAGGTCTTCCTGACGTTTCGGCTCCTTTCCACATACAGTATATCTGTGCTGATTGTGTTTAGCTGTTTTTACACAGATTTATGGGACCTAGTTTATAACGCCGGTTCCGAACGGCTAGTTTGGAGAGGTTACTAGGCAATTATACTCTTGGTAGGTTGCCATTGCTTTCCAAGAGGAGGCGGCCGCAAATATCTGCCGAGACTTAGTCTCGAACCAGCATATTTCAGGCCAGTGGCCCGACACTCTAACCACTGACCCACAGTCGCCGGAAAATCTAAATTAACCGACAAAGTGTTTAAAAGAAATTTGATCAAATTGCTTGTATATATAAAATTTTTGGGTTAATTTAGGAGAATAATTTGAATGTATTTATTTCTTTATACTTAGAGCATGAAGAAACTGGAATAAATCAGCAAAACGTCGCTATTGATAGTTTAATATAACACTTAGTATTTTTGTTAATTTTTTTCTCAAAAATTGATCGATATTTAATACTTATTATGGAGCTGAATAAAAAAAATAAAAAATTTACTCTGTCTAATAAAAATTGCAACGATCAAAAGAGAGGTGATTTTTTTTTAATTCAAGATTTAAGTAAATAGAAAATGTTAAATGATTTCTTTTTTTAATTTCCGCAAAGTTTATTTTATTTAAAATATTTACTATGGAGAAATGAGTGAGATTCCTTTTTGTTTTTCCAACATAGAGGAATAAAATCCAATTCAATTTACTTTTAAAATACCCAGAGCTGGGATTACTCGGAGTGTTTCCACTGATTATCAATTTAATGTTTAGTGAAAAAATATCTGCTTTAGAATAACTTTGAGCAACTATGTCCAAAAATAGTAACTTTTTTCTCTGCTTACTTTTTTTTTGCTTTAATTTGTATAGAACAAGTTCCCCAGGCTTGACTTGACCCAGCCTGGCCTTGCAGGAAGCGTTTCGAATTTACCAAAATTTAATCCTTACAAAAAATAAAACTTTCTTAATCAAATCTAGCCTTTGTTCATTAAATTTTTACTTTATTGTACAAGGTATGATCGAATATTGTAATCAATCGTGCATCAAAAGAGTTTTTTTTTATTTTTTTTAAATCTCAAAAACGGCTCAAACTATTTTGATAAAAAAAAGTGAGCAAAAACATGGTGCTTTGAACATCGAAAAATTATATTTTAGGAGATATTAATTATTTTGTCAAAATGTTTTTTAGTAGGTACTTTGATACTTTTAAGTTAATGCATGAACAAATTTTATAACTCAAAAACTAGAGGAAATATCATAACGAAATTTCACATATAGCTTTATTGTATTGAGCTTATGAGCTGATCAGATTTTGGTTGAAATTGGACCCAAAATTAAAGGGAGAAGTGTTCTTAAAATTCTACGAATAAAAATAATAAATAAATAATAAAATATAAATAAAAGAGTCCTATAATAAAGAAGAGAGCCATTATTTCTTTCGGGCACCAAAACCGGGCGAGGATCAAAAAATAGAGCTATCATTCTAAGTTCTACACAACAAAAGTTTGTGTTGCTAGCTTGCTATAACAACAAAACTATTTTTCTTCTATATCCAATTGGGTAAATTGAGCCTATGAGAAATACAGATTACGCCTCTGGACCCTCACCCAAACCCTCCACTCCACTCTCCACCCCCGCTGTTTTTATTTCTAGCCTTCTAGTGACCAACAGATTATGTATACAAAATTTGGTTGAGTTTGGTCCAAGAGAAGAATTTTCATTTTTTGCCCCCCCCCCCCCCATTTTTCATTTTTTTGTCCCCCTCCCCATTTTGGGTGGTTAGTTTTTGCATTACTAGCTCTCTAGAAGCCCAAAGATTATGTATACAAAATTTGATTGAGTTTGCTCCAAGGGCAAGAATTTACATTTTTTCACCCTCTCCCCCTTTTTGGGTGGGTTTTTGGAGAAATTTTTTTAAACAAAAGTTGTCAGAAATCACATCCCCTACAATTTTGTTTATTATAGTTTAGGAGTTATTTGATAATTTTAATTCGTGCGCCCCCCCCCCCCCCCAAACACCTTCTGCGGTCAAAATATCAAAACCTTATATAGCTAAAAACGTAAGTTAGAACACATATGATGTAAATATGAAATTTCATAATAATCCCTTAAGCCGATTTTACCTGAATCGTGAGCAACTTTTCGGAAACGACGGAAACATACAGACATACAGAAAGACAGGAATTTTGTTGAGGGTGTTTTTGTTCATAACTTTGCTTGAAACGTGTGCAACCAAAATTTGGCGTAATTTGGAGCAATGTACAGACAAAACCTTAACTTTATATATAGATGTCTGTATAAATAGTATTGGTCGACTTACCTAAGGGTTGTTTTCAGTCTTGTCGTTGTTCAGCTGCAGCATCACTGCATCCGTTTCGATAGTGTAGGTGGCACTGGGAAGCAGGACCGTTTCCATTGGGGGTGTCGGTGCATTGGAGATCTCCACTAGCTCATTAGTGGTGGTATTGTCAGCAGCAGGGGGTGCCGTTGTATTAGCTGTAGCAGTATTGGCAGTTGTAGCCACGGCAGCCGATCTGGCACCGCGGATAGAACCCGAGGTAGGCAATAAGCTCTCCTGCATGGTTTCGCCGCCGCCGTTACAAGTACGCTCACTGCGATATCCCCGGCCACCACCCCCTGGTCCTCCGCGGGACCCGGTGTCGAAACAGGGCAGCACCTGAACGAAAACACACAATCCAAATCAAGATTATATATCGTCAACAGTTAGACGCGCTACTTAGTTAATTTTATTTTATTAAGGTAGTTGTTTCACCATATGGGTTTTCTTAGGATTTATTTGAAATTTAGACATATTATTATTTAAATACTTCTTCATCGATTGATGGCAAAACGAAATCTATTAACAATATAGTTCCGGAGATATTAAATTCCAAAGATAGAGTTTTTCAGACTCTTATGCATTGTACTTTACGGGGTATAGGAAAGTTTAGATACATATTTAATTATAATTAAGAAATTCTTCTTACCATTGTTATAACAAACTGAACCAAAATGAAACAATAACTAATTCATTTTTAAGAAAATTTTAATTACTAGTTACAATACAGTTTCTGAGATAATAATGAATAAATAATGAAAAATTTACACTAAAAACAAACTGGCAACAATGCATGTATTTAACCTAAAAAGTGTGTTAACTTTTATACTTTTTTTGACGTTTTTTGGCTTCAGACATTGTCACAAAAGCTTTCAATCACTTATTAAGAACCTTTTGTTTTATAAATCGACCTTTATTATGTATTTTATCTGTCATTTCAATAATAAAAATATTCAAGCTCGACAATGTTCCCAGATTTGTGAAACAAACACGGGATTGGCTAGTAGTGATACATAAACAGCAAAAAGTTTTGTGCTTATGAATTATGAATCCTTATTGTCTGTTCTATATATGTACTCTAGAATTAACTTTTTACTAGTATTGTCGCGAAACAACTACCTTAAGTTAGGAAATCTTACATTATTTTTTTATTGCATATACAATAATTATATTAGGTAGGCTCTGTAGAGTATGGTCATTAGACTGGTCATTATTTTGGGTATTTTCGAATTTTTACGCTGATAGAGGCTCATATGATTTGATATAAGTAAAAAAAAATATCCCCCATGTTTCAAGCCCCTATCTCAATTTTAATCTATACCGGACAGCGATGTAATTTTCCCATCTAAATAGCAAGAGGTTTTTGGCATTGAACGATCAATTTTTTATTCCGACAAAAAATTTCAAACTCTGTAGACTTTATCCTTATAATAGTAGCTATCCCTTAGAATTTTTACAGATTTTTAGCTATTATAAATTTGGAGTCTATAACTTACTATCACTTAAGATATAGCAACAAAAATTGCCTAAGATGCTAGGTAGGTTTTTTTTCTGTGAAACCTACCTCTCATCTTACGCAATTTCTATTATATTAAAATGTTTCACCTAGAACGAACACGTATCTCCTTAAAAGCTACTAAGTTATATCAGTATTTTATCTAGCTGTAACTCCAAAATTATATTAGCTAAATCTGTAAAAATTCTGAAGGATAGCTAGTATTATAAGAATAAAGTATACAGAGTTTCATATTTTTTGAACCATTACTTTAGCCGGAATAAAAAAAAATCTTTCAATCCCAAAAACCCTTTGTTATTTAGATGGGATTTTGCATCGCTGTTCGGAACAGGTTAAAATTGAGATATAGACTTGAAAGTTGGGAAATATTGGGGATGTGGGACATAATAACACTGGTCTTTTCAGTCGGGGCCATACTAGTGTGTTCCTCTGGTATTTTGGGTAACGTTTGAACAGCTGTTTCTAATGAATTCCCTGTTCACTATTAGAAAGTTTTAAAATAATAATTTAAATTTCCTAATTTTAATAAATTTTATTATCATGATTTAAAATTAAAAAAAATCACGTAGGTTTCGTCGCCCAAGCCGATTATTATAAGTATAGATCCTGTAATTTCCGATTTTTTACAACAGTTCAGAGTTTTGAGATATTATCGGTCAAAACGACGAAAAAGGCTATTTTGATCTTATTTTCAAATCCTATTAGATATTAAACAAAAATATTTGAAATTTAAATATTTTGTTTTCTTAAAAGAAAACAGCTTCCTCTTTAATTACCAAATTACGACGTGTTTTTAGCTTAATTATAACTTAAAAGCTAAAACTACGTGATTATAAAGGTTAATAAACATTGATAAAATCATATGGTCTTAGTTTTTTAGTTATAATTCGAGTTCTAATTGAGCTAAATTCAAGTGGTAATTTGAAAATCAAAGAGGAAGATTTATTTATAATAACTATTAACATTTTTAAATTTGCCCCTGAGTATATTTTTTATGAAATAAATATAGTTAAAATAGAAATGACAAATAATTAAAATAATTATAGTTGCTTTATCTTTCCATTTTAAATTAATTATTTTTCGAAATTCTCATTGATAAAGGGAGAATTCCTCTCGAAAAGTTTGAATTTCATATATTCGTTTTGAGATTGTTTCATAAAATAACTGTAGGTATTTATTTAATAAAATAAAAAAACAACCAATAAATTATTTTAATATATATTTTTATGAACCTAATATATAATGTTGTCAAGATTGGTTTCTGCTCAGATAATGATCTGATAAATCCAATTAATCTTAGCAGAAGAAAATGGATTATGTTTACAAATTTCTCCAAACTCTTGTTAAAATCCACGACTATTAGAAGCTATCATTTATCTTCGTTTCTTCATAAATTTCAAACCTATTCTTGTAACTCTTGTTAGTATTATAAATGGTCGCCTCCGTCTCTAGAGACCAATTCTTCAAGATTTTTCATTAAGAAATATAAATATATGTTTATACGTATATATAAAAAAAAGGCAATAATAATATCCATTTATAATATTCTTTTTCGACGATAATTAAGTGATCCAACAAGAAAACTGGGTTAATAATCTCAAAACGCAAAGTCAATATCGTTAGCAATTCATTAAAAAAGTTTATGACTAATAATACCTTATCTAAATAAAATTATAGTAATTTGTTTGCCAAGGCGGGAAAGCGTTTGTTTCTCAAGCTAAAATAAAAATATTTCGAAGGCTTGGTTAGCGAGTGTCGATATTTATTGAGACTTTGAAAATTACTTTCTCTCTATACCACTATAGTATTGTAAATTGACTTTCTTTTGTATATTGGTAACAATAATAATAAAGCGGTTTGTTCTACAGCATGCGTTATTTTCCGCATCCAACACGCGAATTCTCTCTATCCAGAATGTCTTGCTCTTGTAGTTGCCTACTGGTCATTGCCTCATCTATTCCCTGCTTCCACGTTCGTCTCGGTCTTCCTCTTCTCTTCCGTCTTTCCGTGGGCATCCAGGTCCATATTTTATGAGGCCACATATCTTCCGGCATTCTTTTGAGGTGTCCATACCATATTAATCTCTCCTTTCTATTCTATCCATTATGTCGTTTTCCATTTTCATTTGTCCCTTATAGTTGTATTTGGGATATGCTCCAATCAAATTAGAAAAGTGCCGGACCACTTCATTGGCCAATACGTATATCCCCATGACTTGAAACTGGAACTCTCTCCCAGCCTCCATCTTTCCCAGCACTTATAACCTTCAAACCTTCAAAACCAGAGTGCATAAACACCCACGTCTCCACCCTCTCACTTAATCCACTTTCCATTCTCTTCGGTAATGCAAAATTTCATTTTTTTTCTTGTTTTTTAATAAACTATATACATTCTGACTATGCAGGGGCCGATCAATACATGGGCTTTTGGGACTGCATCCCAGGGCCCCGTGGAAATAAATGGGCCCCAGCCCCCATTCAAGACAATGCACAAAATTAAAATAAAGTATAAAGAAAACAAATATAGGAGAACAATGTCGAGCAATCGACTAAATGATTTATCAGTTCTTTCTATGGATTGTGATTTAACAAAGTACTTTCAATGTGATGAGCAAATGAAGGAATTTCCAACACAGAAATGCAGAAATGTTGCTTTATAATTTATATAACATAACCTGTTAATTTCTTTTGCAATAATGTCTTACAGTTGCTGTTTGTGTATCTAAGTCATATTAAATAAATAAAATATTTTATTGTCCTAGTTCTTTTCCTATACCGTATACATCATTATAGGAAACAGTTGTTTGACAAAATACCAATTAGTTTAATTAATTACGTAGGCCCCTAACTAGTGTTAGGCCAGGGTTCCACAAATTCATGGTCCTCCCCTGTGACTATGTACCTACTGGTCAAAGAATTCTACTTCTTCTTCAAGTGCCATGTTCGATTCCGAGAGTCGGCGATTACTGTGGAAAGTATCCTCTCCATTGTAATATTCTTGGGGAAGTTTTTTACAGGGGTTGTTACCCATTGCCTTCCCCTGAAGGGATCAGATTATAGCTCCCAAAATATTTGCAGCTTGACCCGCCCTAGTTTGTTTAGAAGGCATCCTCACCACTCAGCCAACTAGCCTTCTGGTCAAAGAATTAAAGGCCAGTATTTATTTAAAATAAATAAATAAACAAATAAATAAATATCCGCTATTTTACCAAAGAGATTAGCTTTTCTGCTACAAAAAAACATGAAATAACAAACATGTGGCAAAAATAGCAAACAAAAATATATATTTCAAAGTCGTGCACCCTTTTTTTTACTTTCTCTTTGTTTAAATTTAATAATTTAGGGGTTTTCACTAACACTAACTTGGATATATCCATTTACAAAACATAAATGGATACGGTTGAATAATTTCAGCATTATGCAAAAGCGAGAGTTAAAGTATCGAGAAACTTTATCTAATATTAAATGCAAAGGGTCATTGATTCCAAAGAATATACGAATTTGATGGGAACATATATCCACAATATTTCTAATTTAATACACAAAGAATATAGATAATATCCTATAATTTGTTTAGTGAAATGTTCTACTATGGAATATTATTATTTTGTCAAAAGAACGCTCTAAGATTATTTATTTATTTATTTATTACATTTCATAGAATTAAATTGAATTATCTATTTGTATCAATTTGCATAATTCATTCGATTACTCACATGCATACGAATAGACATGTATAGAAATTACATCTGAGAATATTATTATATAATTGGATTTATGTTTCAGTTCAAATTAATAATTATGTATGTTTAAATAACTTTATTCAAATGGTAATATAAATAAGACAAGCCATTTAAAGTGAAATATGAATTCAGAGGGAATTAATTAAGAGTTTCTTTTAAATAAAAGCGGGGGGGGGGGGGGGGGGGGGAATTAACAAAAAGCAGAAAAAACTATCAAAATTATATATATAAAGTAATGAAAAGTAAATAAAATTTTAAGGAAGGTTTCACAAAATAAAACAAAAATATATGTTTTGAGTTTTATCTCGAAATATTTATTTATAGAAAACTTTCTTGATGAGCTCAAAACCCGGAATAAATATTTCGAGATAAAACTCAAAACATATATTTTTGTTTTATTTTGTGAAACCTACCTTAAATTTTTTTTTATTTTTTGACCGACTTTGAAAAAAAGGAGGTTATTATTAAAAATGTTTCACCTAGTACCGACACCTAACTCGTTAGAAATTATAAAGTAATGAACATTATATATAGATATTACATATATACCTCTTTTAAACAACAAAATAATTACAACTAAATATAGGAAATATAATATATTTCAAGGAAAATACGAATATAAATGTTATATGTATTTATATTGAAGTTACTATATTTATTGATTATTTTTTAAGAGTAGAAATTTTATTTAACACATAATTAATTATAATTATTTATTGAACAAAATTTATAAAAAAATAAATACAAATTCTTTAATAAAACAATCTCTGAAACGTTTATTAGAAATCTAAACGTTTCGGGAGAAATTCTCCCTTTATCAATGGAATTTTATAAAAAAAAGAAATATAAAGCAAGTATAAAAAATTATTTTTAGTAAATATTTAAAATTGTTATTTTTATTCAATGTAATTTCATCTCCAAGACAATCTCTATTATTGTCTATTTTTAAAGTATTTATTTGTTTATAGTTGCTTTTATTTTAAAGCAATTATTTTTTCAAATTTTCCATTTACAAAGGGAAAATTTCTTCCAAAACATTTACACAATTAGTTTTTATTTTGGAGAGAGTAGTAGAGTTGTTAATTCATTAAAAGAAATCAATGAGGTTGTCCTCTGCTATTTGAAAATAAACACAGACACATGGGTGTGTCTGAGTGTTTTCAGTTTATTTGTCAGAGACTATATTTTCGGAGGTTTGATCTTCATCATGAGTCTTTTTAATTAGATATATTTTATCTGTTATTTCTCATTGATTCAAATGTTTTTGTTTCATTGAAATAGCAAGCTGGTTGAATAACAAATAAACGGCGCACAACAATTATTTTATTACGTGATCAGCTTACTATTACTTCAAAACTAAAATATCCACTAGGATATTTGAACTCATGAGAAATAACAGATAAAATATTTATAATTAAAAATACTTGCTGAAGATAAAAGGCTTGATGATGAAGGTCAAATCTTCGAAACTATAATCTCTAACAAATAAATCATACATATATATGAGGCTGTCAACGCCAAATCGGACGGTTTTAAAAATTTTTAGTACCCATCAAAAAACTATTCCTGGTAAATTATGAATTTTTTTTTGATTACAAGTTTAAAAGATATCGAATTTCGGTTTTACTCTCATAACTTTTTCAAAACTGGTCCAAATTCAAAATATTTTTTTTTTACATTTTTTTTTTGGAAAAAAATACAAAAAATTATTTAAAGTGTTTTTATTTGAGATTTTTTGTGTTTTAAAATTTTAATCTTTTTTTTTGAAACTGTAAGTATTCTTCGATTTTTTGACAATTTTTTATTTTAAACTTCTATTCATTCTACAAATTTTAAGACAGGGTTGATAGTGGTCCTATGATAATTACTATATTATTTTTGATTTTTGAAAATTTTGAAAAAATTTTATTCGCTATTAACCATTATTAAAAACACTTTTTGGTATTGGGTTCTCTATTTTTAGTTATTTTGAATTGATTTTTGTACTTTTTATCGTTAACAGGTGTTTAAAATAAATAATTAGTATTTTAGTTTGTTGAAAAATAATCAAAATCAAAAATCGAAAATCGAAAAAAAAATATATGTAATTATCATATGACCACTATCAACCCGGTCTTAAAATTTCTAGATTGAATAAAAGTTTAAAATAAAAAATTATCAAAAAAATCGAAGAGTATCATACAGTTTCAAAAACAAGATTAAAATTTTCACAGTCAAAAATCGCATATATAAACACCTTAAATAATTTTTTTATATTTTGAATTTGGACCATTTTTGAAGTTATGAGCGAAAAAACGAAATTCGATATCTTTTAAACCGGTGATTAAAAATTTTTCAAAATTTACCAGGAAGTGTTTTTAAATGGGTACTAAAAAATGTCAAAAAATGAATGAATTAATTAAAATTTTTCAAACCGTCCAATTTGGCGTGAAATACCCCATACATAATATATGTATCACCCGTATAAAAGACTTTGAAGAACATCCAGTGGATACAAGAATTAAATATAGATCTAGAGAAGGCCGGAATCTTTCCTTCAGAAACATCCGATAGAAACCTCTATAGAAATAATACAAATAGGAGGCTCGAGAGAGAGACCAAGAAGAGAACTGGAATTAAGTGGACATAAGAATGAAAAGGATCCATAGAGAAAAAGTAAAGCTGTATGGCAGATCAGAATAGGGAACCAATGAGAGGCTTTGCGTGATCCCAAGGGTCCATACGCAACTAATAATAATAAATAAATAAATCTTTATTCCTCGACCTGCTTAGAGGTACAAGTCCTCGGTGGCTAGGTCCTCCAAACATCAATACAATCTAACTACAATACATTAACAAACATCAATACAAATTAACTACAACAATTTAACAAATAATAAACAAGTACAAAAAAAAGAAAAAAATGGAAATGTATACTCATTAACAAATAACATGACCATAGATTTCCATTAAAAGACAAAAAGTAATTTAAAAATTCCGCGCAAAAACCCGATACCAGGAGGAAGCGACGCATTAGCCATCCCGGCATTTACCATAAGTTGTTAAGATAGTTCTTTCACAAATGCAAAAATTCAAGAAGTCTTCGAAACTTGGAATATAAGTCATTAAAAGCATAATAAACACACTGTTAACATTTGAAGACGATTTACCACACCAAACATGAAATAATTGCAATTAAAAATGAAATTTTTTAAATATGGTAGATAGGGTGTGGAAATAGTAATTATTATTATTTTTTTTTGTTTGAAGGACTTTCACCATCTTGATGAAAAACTAATATTTGTTAGAATAATATATTCGGAGTAACTTAAAAAAAAAATTGAAATTATTTACCAGGTACTTTTGATAAAAAAAAAAATATTTGGGCGATTATGTTTAGTGGAGGGAACAAAATATCAATGCCTTGGAACCGATCCATTAATAAATAGAATATAGTAGCGTAAAAAGTACAGTCAAGTTAAAAAACATAACCTAAAATTTTAACACCGTTAATATTTATAGAGTGGTTACGAGTCTAAAACTTTTTGTGTGGATTGTCGCAAAAGAACCTCCTTAAGGAAACCTGGTCAAAACGTTAACAAGGATGGTATGACCTCTTTCTACCTCAGCTAATCTCTGATTGTGAGAACTAAATAAAATTTTGTACAACTCTAGGACTTTAGAACTTGACAAAATTTATAATTAATTTAATCATTATGGGCAGAGGACTATAATCCCAAGTAGTAATAAATATAGTAGACTGTTCCACAAATCAATGCCAGATCCTGCAAATGAATGCAAACCTACATATTAATATCTGAATTAACTAACTTGTAGGAACCAGACCTATTTAAATTAATACCATTCTTCCCTAAATCCTTATAATCTAAATAACGATCTGAATCATCATCATAACAAAAACCACCACTGGTTTCAACAATTATACTTCTAGTCCCAACACTGTAATGACTACCCCTTCCAACCATATTATCTAAAAAAAAAAATTATTTTAAAAATAAACAAAATATTTACCGCATTTCTTTATTCCAGCCTAATTTCAAAACCAACCCTTGCTTTTCCTATCTCTAAATAGAAAGAAGAGTTAACAAACACCCTCCCCAAAAGAGACAAAAAAGAACTAATAAAAAAAATCTACCAAAAAGGTTCAAATTCGTAAGACAGATTTTTGTTTACCCACCAGACTTCAAAGAGACCTAATTACTTAATATTAATAATAATATATTTGTATATGTGTTATTTACTAATTACCTAATAATAATAATAATAATATATGTGTATTTGTGTTATTTATATTATTTAGTTTGCAGGAGGGGCCCTCCTCTTACAACAGATAAAAGTTTACAGCATTTGATCTATACATTGGTGGAAATATTTACAATTCTCTCTCTCTCTCTCCTCTCTCTATTTACAGTAGTAGCATTTAACTTAGTATTACATACATATGTCAAAAAAAATCCTTTTGATAAAAACAATACAAAACTAAAACTATTTACAAAAAATAAAAAAAATAAAAAATGTATGTAAAAATATGAATAAAAACGTATGTCAAATATATGAATAAAAACAACAAGTCAAAAACACAAAATAAAACAAAATAAAAAACGAATAAAAACAAAAAACAACAAAAAATAAGCTGACGTGTTCTGATATGGCCATCCACTTGACTTTAACATACAACTTGGCCCCTAAAATTATTTATAATCATGTGGGGGGGAGGGGGGGGGGGGTAGTTTTTGGATTTTTATACTTCTGGCGTCTCACTGATTATGTATACAAAATTTGGTTGAGTTTGGTAATTGGCCAAGATTTTCATTTTTTGACCCTACAGAATCCCCCTCCCGCCCATTTTGGGCGGTTAGTTTTTGCATGTTTAGACTTCTGGGCGTCCACTGATTATGTATACAAAATTTGGTTGAGTTTGCTCAAACGGCCTAGATTTTTTATTTTTAACCCCCCTCCACCCCCCTTAATTTTGTGTCGATATGCACCAAAATCTAATCAGCTCTTAATCTCAATGGACCAAAACTACGTGTGAAATTTGGTTTCGATATTCACACTAGTTTTTGTGCTAGCTCGTCCACAAATATTTGGTAACGCACAGACTAACGGACAACCAGACAGCCATACAGACTAATAGATCATTTTGAAAAAAACAATTATTATCTCGAAAAATATAATTTTTTCGATGTTCACTTATTACAGCTTTTTTGTAGAGCGAAATATCATGGTTTTGCTCAATTTTTTTAATCAAAATAGTTTAAGCCGTTTTTGAGATATTTCGAAAAAAAAGAAGGAAAAAAACACTTTTTTCATCAACGATTACAATACTTGACGATACCCTGTATGCTAAAGTAATAAAAGATATGTACACGCTAAGATTTCACAGACCGGGTCATTGAGTGACTCATAGGTCCTAAATCCTAGGTCACTTCATATATTATTATTATTTATTTTTTATATACAACTAGCTGCAAGGCCCGCCTTCGGCGGCCCTCTTGCTAGCCAGGGAGCACGCCCCCTGGTCCCCCAGCCCTCGAACCCCCCCCCCACCCCCCCCCCCCCCCCACCACACACCCCGAAACCCACCCATCACGCCCACCCCCCGCACCATGCCCAATCCCCGCCAGCATATCACCACCCCAACACTCCATTCCGCACCCTAACCCACTAACCCCCTTTGGCCCAAGAGAAAGAATTTTCATTTTTTGACCCTCCTTTCCATTTTGGGTGGTTAGTTTTTGCATTTCTAGCTCTCTAGAGGCCCAGAGATTATGTATACAAAATTTGGTTGAGTTTGCTCCAAGGGCAAGAATTTACATTTTTTCACCCTCCCCCTTTTTGGGTGGTTTTTGGGGGAAATTTTTTTAAACAAGGGTTGTCAAAAATCACATCCCCTACAACTTTTTTATAATAAAATTTGCCGTAGGGTTAATAGTTTAGGAGTTATTTGATAATTTTCATTCGTACGTTATATAGCTAAAAACGTAAGTTAGAAGACATCTGATGTAAATATGAAATTTCATAATAATCCCTTCAGCCGTTTTTACGTGAATCGTGAGCAACTTTTCGCGGAAACCACTGAAACAGACAGACAGACAGACAGACATACAGACAGGAATTTTGTTGATGGTGTTTTCGTTCATAGCTTTGCTTGAAACGTGTGCAACCAAAATTTGGCGTGATTTGGAGAAATGTACAGACAAAACCTTAATTTTTTATTGTCCCAGCCCTTTGTCCCTACATCTGGTCATTTGGCTTTCTAAAGCCATTCCATCCTTCTGATAATTCTTTCATATTTACACTATGTCATAAATAACTGTCCATCATATTAAAATTAAAATAAATTCTGTTCAAAATATCATGTTATCTTTAGTCAATGTTCTCCTGACGATGAGTTAAGAGCTCGAAATATATAGAGTAAACTAAAAAAATCTTTGTATTTTTAACCGACTTCAAAAAAGGAGGAGGTTCTCTATTCGATTGAATTTTTTTTTTTTTTTTTTTTTTTTGTGCCTATGTTACCTCATATCTCCGCCAATTGTCAACCGATTTTGAAAATTTTTTTTGCATTGGGTCCAGTCTAGCTTCCGATTGGTCCCATTTTTTTTTCGATTTTTTTTCATAGGTATTAGACCTTTTTTATTAGGTTTGTTTAGGTTTGTTTAGACCTAACCTCTTTGTTTATGAACCGATTTCGATGGTTCTTTTTTTATCCGAAAGGGGGTGTCTTAGGGATGGTGTCATATTAATTTTGTCAAGTTCTGATGATATAATCACTATTAATAACATCACTAAAAAGAGAAAATAAAAATTTTTAAGAAAAAATAAAAAACCGACTTCAAAAAATTAAGTGCAACAAATATAAAAATACACTAAAAGGTATAAAATAATTATTATCTTATTTAGTTACAACTAAACGACGAAATATTAACACGAAATTACTTTTGAAGTTGGTGCCAAACATATACCTTTTATGAATCGCACTCGACGGATCTTACTTAGTACGTTTGGCGGGTACGCTCGCTTATATTATTGTATAGTTTGTTTGGCACCGACTTTAAAAAGTAATTTCGTGTTAATATTTCGTCGTTTAGTTGTAACTAAATAAGATAATAATTATTTTATACCTTTTAGTGTATTTTTATATTTGTTGCACTTAATTTTTTCAAGTCGGTTTTTATTTTTTTCTTAAAAATTTTTATAATTTTTCTCCTTGTGAAACACCACCAACTCCAACCTAATTTAATTTTAACAATGTTTCACTATAAACCAACACCGCGTTCCCTAAATTTTCTTAATTTTATATATATATAGGGAATAACCCCAATGATGGATGAAGATGAGTTTTTTGACTCGAAAGGCTTGATGGAAAGATATCGGTGGAGCTCCGGTTTCGTCGATTTTCTTCAGAGGTGAAAACCTCTCTTGGTGGCGTAAAGCCGTGAAATTTGCTTTCCCAAAATAAGAATTTGCCCGGAGGCTTGTGAAAAATGCTTTTTAAAATAAGAAGTTGCCCGGGGGGCAGTGAAATATGCTTTCAACAAAATAAATGGCACAAGGCCCGAAATTTATTACTTCTTCGTGGTTACAAGATTTCGTACAGCTTTGTTCTTCAATCGTTCCAAAGTCGACAGGCGAACTCTTGGAGAGCGTAAAACAGCTCTTCACACAGTGAGGGCTGAATTGCAACTGACTCGCTAATTACGGCTTCGCTTCTTTTATAGCCGTCGATTTAATTGGTAATTAAGGTGATTGGTTGATAATTTTCCCTAGATCGCGCTCGATTAATTATAAAAAGGCGTGGTCTTCTTCTTCGCTAATTAGTCTTTCATAAGCCACGAATCGATTAACATCGAAAAATAAATTACATTTCTAATTGAAAAAAAGCAGAAAATCGATCCCTACATATATATATATATAGATTAACATTAATTATGACCCGCTCTATACGTTCTTTTATTAAAACTGTAAAAGTTTAAGAGAGAGCCCCTCATCGCCCTATACATGGGATCGTTTAATGTTAAGTAGAGCACAACTTCATTGATTTCTCTTTATAAACAATTTTCTGTCAACGAAAACAGAGTCTTGGAAAAACATTTTTCTTCCATTTTACTTGATGAAAACCGCAAATGCAAGTCAGTTAGTCAAATAGTGTTGCGCGTTTATACATTACTCTTTTTTCAAATTCATTTGTCCTTAGATATTCGTACTAAGATAAACTTGCCGAGACATAGGGGCAAAAAAAGATTAATTCATCTGTTGAAAATGTCTCGAGCTGTGGAGGATCTCAAAGAAGAAATGAAAACAGACCCGCCAAGTGGCTGGGAGATAAAAAACAGCCATTAACTCAGATGACAGTCACTTAAAATTTATCTAACCTGAATAATAAAGTCGACGGCGAGAAATCAATGAAAATGATTCAAGAATAAAACACCGACATTTTGGATAATTTATACTTTTTCAAAGGTTAATTTTCTAAGTAAATAAATCACGGAAGTCAAATAATTTATTAAATAATACTTACAGTTAATTCTACATATCTAGAAATTATACTTAGGGAAAGTAGTGTAGGTTTTAGGTGAAACATGATATTAATTAATAAAGTAAAGGGAGTCTAGTTTTACAAGTCTTTATACAAACTCAATATATTTCGGACTAATAATCCGAAATATATTGAGTTTGTATAAACCGCTTTGAGTTTTATTTCATTCATTGTGAAACTACACTCCCAACTAAGTTTTTAATCTGTAAACTCCTGATGATGGAGTAATAATTCGAAATATATTGAGTTTGTATACACCTCTTTGAGTTTTATTTCATTCATTGTAAAAAACTACACTCCCTTTACTTTATTAATTATCTAGAAATTAGTTTGTTGATTTGAAAAAATAAGCTGATGTGGCCATCCACACTTACCCCACTTTTATATTTAATAAAATCATTTATAATCATTTAGGGGGTGGGACAAAAAATGAAAATCTAGGCTCTTGGACCAAACTCAACCAAATATTTTATATGTTGAAGTAAAAACCCGTTTTTAGTAAGAACGGGTTCTTACTAGCCAAAACGCGCCAATTCAGTGGTATTTATCTGTGCCTAAAATAGCATCATTATGGTTTAACCGAGGGGTAAACCGCGACCTAAAATCGTGTACACCTACTTCCACTTCCCCTCTTACTTCCAAGTAGTAGACAATAGATTATCTAATGAATTCCAAAGTAATTCCAAAGACGGTGTAATTCCAATCGCGGTTCACCCCTCGGGTTTAACTTTGGTTATGTTTTTGGTGGTAATTTGATTAAATTACTACGAAGGGTGGATGTTTCAACAAAGGGTTCCTTTTCGGAAAGATTTCAAAAGGAAAGGGTGAGAATTAATTGAAAATGATAATTAATTTGTTTTCGGTATTTGACCCTGCCGCAGGTCTTTAAATTGAAGCAGAGTGGCCCTGGCTGGGCCTGGTAGTAGCTCTCCTTGTGTATTGAGTAATCCCAACTCGTGTTAACACTGCATAGGTTTAAAAATGGTTTGTTAAATTATTTCTCTAGTAGTTTACGATTAAAAGAGGGTTAAAAAAAAATTAATACAAATAAGCAAGAAGTTTCCGAGGATTAAAATAAACTATTTTTTTTTTATTATTATTATTACTTACTAGCTTCAAGGCCCGCTTTTGGCGGGCCTTTTAGTATGCGAGGGCTTCGCCCCTGGACCTCCAAGTGGCTGCTTTATTGATGGGGGGGGGGGGGGGGGGGGCTGTTTCAAAAAATGAAAATCTTGGCCAATTACAAAACTCAACCAAATTTTGTATACATAATAAGTGGGACACCAGAAGTAGTTGAGTTGTTTGCCATAAAAGAATTTAGTCTTTTTGATTTTAAGTCGATTCTTCCACGCTTTCAGAAGAGGTTGCCATTAATAGTCAAAGCATCAAAAATGGGATGCAATAAGGTTATTCCTCTAGTATTAGATAAGAATCGATCTTTATTTTTGATTTTAAGACGATTCCTCCATGTCTTCAGCAATGGATACCAATAATAATCGAAGGGTAAAAAATCTAATGTAGAATTCTTATTCCTCAAGTATTAGATGAGAATCGATTGCTATTATTTGATTTTAAATCGATTCCTCCATGTCTTCACCAATGGCTACCAATTAAAACCGAAACGTCAAAAATCGAATGTAGGATGGTTATTCCTCGACTGTTAAACGAGAATCGATCATTATTTTTGAATTAAAGTCAACATGAACTGCAAATTGCAAGTGATATCTGATTTATAATAAAGAAATAAACATATTAATATTTCAAATGAATTTGGATAAAGTTTAGCAACGATCCGTTGCAATTTATTTTTTTAATTTTTGTTTTTAAATGTACTTTAAAAAAAATAGATAGTTTTTTAAATCTTTGTTGCATTATTAAATTCTTCTTAAACGATAATCTGGTTAGAATTAAGAATGAATGGCAGTTAAAAATCTGACAAACAGGGTCGCGAACACATGTTTAGATTGAGAGTTTAGTTCTTTTATTGTTTGGCAAGCTATGTTGGCTAACCTGAATTTTTTTTCCTGAATTTTCTAATTTTCCGGGCAACTTTTCCAATTTTTTTTACATATTAACCTGAATTGGACTATTACGAACATTTAAAAAAAATTAGCCAAATCGGTCCAGACATTTGAGAGATCTGCGCTTTCAAAGGAACAGAAATTCATTTTTATTATATAGATTACTTATTTATTTACAATCAGCTTAAAAATTTACATATAGCTTTAAGTAAAATTGATTACATAGAAATGGACTTGAAGGGAAGGTTATCCAGGGATGACTTCCCTAATTGAATTTATTTTTCCAGTTAAAAGTTAACATTCGATCTTCTGAATCCAGTACAAGACATTTCTTTCTTCTTCTGATTGTTTTACTGTTGTCCAGAAGAACGATGGCCGATATATTTGTTTGATTTTCCAGTTTTCTTTTGTGTTTAATGAATTGTTGCTTATAACTCTCTAACTGATGGTACATCAAGATCAATGTGTAGTCTTTCATTTGTAATATACCAGGGGGCATTTGATATGACTCTGAGAATTTTCGATTGAGCTCTTTGAATTTTACTCAAGTTAGATTCAGTGGCTGTCCCCCAGATTTGACAACCATACAACCATATTGGCTTGAGTATTGACTTGTAAAGTAAAACTTTTATTTTTAAAGCAAGCTGAGAATTTTTTCCTAACAGCCAATACATAAATTAAACTATAAAATTTAATTTAGTTTTGGTTGAAGAATTGGGTTTGCCGTTGGGTTACATGCTACTGGAAGGTAGGGGAAACACTAACTAAAAGTTTTAGAAAGTTTTTGGAATATCAGTAAATTATTTATTTAAGTTTAGCGAAAGTTAGATAAAGCAAACGTTGGTAGGCTTGGCCTAGGACGTGCCAAGTCCTAAAAAAGTAGAAGTACCGGAAGGTGCTTCTAGCATGTTTAATTGGCTAAAAGAGCGTGACATTTACTCTGTTGAGGTTTTGTAAAATCAAACAATTAAAAATCAATGATTTACAGAAATATAGCAAAGAAGGATCTTAAGCTTCATTACTAATCTGAACGTGATAGATATATTGATAGATAATTAGTACCGTAAGGGAAAGTTCAAGGAGTTAATTAAAAAGAAATAATAATTATTTTGTACCTTTTGTATCAGGGTTAATCTAATGTAAAATCTCGATTGATTCACAAAAATTTTTAAACGAAAATATCAAAAATTAGTTGTAGAGTATGTAATTTTTGACATTTTGGTTTAAAATTTTTTAAAAATAAACACCCAAAATGAGGCGGAAGGTCAACAATAAAGATTTTAGACCTTTGAACCAAACTCAAACATCATCAGTAAACTCTAGTTGTCACAAAGGTATTCAGTAAAACGCGTTTTAACTAGTAAGAACCCGTTCTTACTACAAAACGAGTTTTTATTGCAACATATACATAATCAGTGACCTATTTGTGCGGTTAGTTTTTGCACTTTTAGTCTTCGGGGGGTGGGTGATGGGGGAACTAATTATGTATACAAAATTTGGTTGAGTTTGGTCGAAGGCCTAGATTTTTATTTTTTTGACCCCTCCCAATTTTGGCACCAGAAAAAAAAATTTCGTAAGTTCATTTTTAGTAGGTATATTACATTTTTTTTTTTTTAATTTCAAAATCTTATAATTTTAATTTTTAACCCCCCCCCCCCCCCTCTTAATTTTGGGTCCCATTTCAACCAAACTCTTAATTTCAATGAAACAAAACTACATGTGCAATTTCGTTTTGATATTCACACTTGTTTTGTTATCTCGAAAAATATCATTTTTTCGATGTTCAATTATGAGGGGTTTTTTGTAGACCAAAACAGCAAGGTTTCGCCCAATTTTTTAGTTTCAGCCATTTTTTAGATATTTAAACATAACGAACAAAAAAAACCCTCTTTTTTCATGCACGATTACAATACTTGACAATACCCTGTATGGTAAAGTAAAAAAAGATCATAGCTCTGATTAGGTCTCCGCCAGTATTAATTAATTTATAAAATAATTATTTATACTAATATAAATGTGCAATTGAAAATTATATTTATCAAAATTCCTGAGAATTCTCGCCGCCTCTGTTATCATATCAGCCAGCTAACGGGAATTTATTCTTTTTTCTTTTCAGTTGGTGTTTGGAGAGCAACCAGGCAATATTCCACGCACTATACTCATAAGTAAATCAACATTTTTACTAATATATTCTAATTCTAATAACCTAAACTAGTCTTAACTCTTCAAATAGTGCTCTAATATAAATATTTTGACATTCTTAAGCAATCGACCATCCGAATTTGACCCACAATCTTATGTATAGGTAATTAAAGATAATTTGTTTTGGCCAGAGTAGCAGAGATGTTGATTCATGTTATTTCTCATGGGTTCAATTACCCGATTGTATATAGAAAAATTTGTTTTGTTTTATAGCAAGCCAGCTACATAACAAACGAATCAATAGATAAAATAATTATTTTTTTTAAGACTGATGATGAAGGTCAAACCTTCGAAACTATTTTCTCTAATAAATAAATTAGTACCTGGAGCCACCGAGCGATGCTCGGCAACTTTTTGCTTCAGATAAAAGTTATATATATATTAATATTATTTTTAATTTAAAATTCTAATAAAAACCACTCCGTCACTGCACCCCACCCCTCACATGTAGTTTTGGTGCATTGAGATTAAGAATTGATTAGATTTTGGTTGAAATCGAACAAAAAATTAAGTATTGAAGGAGACAATAAAAGAGTGTGTCTTCTGCTGGAATTATAAATTTTATTTATTTATAACGAGACTATAGTTTCGAGGGCTCTGCCCTCTTCATCAGTCTATTACAATGGATTCACAGGAATTAATTTATGAATGAAAGCTTAACATCTTTCATGTGGTTAGGTTAAGAAATTATACAGGGTGCGCAAGTGCACAAGAGATTACACAGGGTGCGCAAGTCAAGAATTGAAATTTATACTTGTTTTATTATTTTGGCTGTAGGTGGCGTTTGTGAAGTTTATATTTTAGCGGCTATTTTTAAAATAAAGCTTTCGGGAATTTCTATTTTCCGATTTAAGAATTTTTTTGGTGAATTATTGTATGATTTTAAAATTTCTAACGATTCAAAAATACTAATTTTTAAGGGATCTAATTCTGATCTAATTAATTTAATATTTGATTCATCTGGAAAACAATGTTTCTCGGAGATTAAATGGTCTGCAAATGCACTATGCCCCGAACCCTGTGTAATCTCTTGTGCACTTGCGCACCCTGTATAATTTCTTAACCTAACCACATGATGTTAAGCTTTCATTCATAAATTAATTCCTGTGAATCCATTGTAATAGACTGATGAAGAGGGCAAAGCCCTCGAAACTATAGTCTCGTTATAAATAAATAAAATTTATAATTCCAGCAGAAGACACACTCTTTTATTTTCTCCTTCAATATATAAAAATTCTGCTACTCTCGGCAAAAACTTTCAATTTAATACAAAAAATTAAGATATGGTGGTTAGGGCTCTTAAAAAATTAAAATTATAAAATTTGGAATTGCCCTAGAATCTTGTAGAAATCATTATTTTTATGAAATTTTAAATTAAGTGTGGTTACCCCCGAAACTATTTTGTTTAGAAAATATGCATGAAAGGATGGTTGATAAGAAAAATTAATTAAGGCCATATTAGACTTGGTGATTTGGAATTGTCCTAGAAATTAGTAAAAATAATTATTTTTATGAAATTCTGTATTAAGGATAGTTAGGGGATGAAGGGTTGATAAAAAAAAATTCTTAAAAAATTAAAATTAAGAAATTTTCAAACTCCTAAAATAAACCCATCTATTGAACACAACTTAATAATTAACATTAATTATTTATTAATATACATATACTAGTATAATACAAGAATTGCTCATTTAGTAATATAAAATATAGGTATACCTATACAAAAAAGCCACGAGAGGTGTCGTGGTCCGGTTGGAACGAAGTTCCTTTCGCTATATATTTATTATCTATTAAAAAGAGACACAATGAAATAAATTAAAGTTTGAGAGTAATTAAATGAAAAAAAAATCGAAACTACTTTGTTTAGAAAATATGCATGAAATGATGGTCTATTAAAGGAAATAAATAAAAAATATCTCTAGCCGTGAATGTTATATAATATAGACAAAAAATTTATCCCCTTTAAAAAATCACACTCGGTTCATTTTTACTACCATATATTACATTTTTCATGTTTTTTTAGTTTCAAAATCTTAGAATTTTAATTTTTTAACCCCCCCCCCCCTTAATCTTGGCACCCATTTTAACCAAAATCTAATCAGTTCTTAATCTCAATTCACCAAAACAACATGTGAAATTTCGATTTGATATTCAGACTAGTTTTTCCCGAGCTAGAGCGTCCACAAAAATTTGATAACGCATATACTAACAGACATTTTGACAAAACAGTTAATATCTCGAAAAATATAATTTTTTCGATGTTCACTTATTAGGACTCTTTTGTAGATCGAAACGCCATAGTTTCGCCCAATTTTTTTAATCAAAATATTTTCAGCCGTTTTTGAGATATTTCGAAAAAAACAAAACAAAATAACACTTTTTTCATGCACGATTACAATACTTGACCATACCCGTTCTGATAAAGTAAAAACAGAAATGAAATTGAACACCTTACAGGATTCGTACTTGTGATTTTTCTTGTATAGCCCGAGAATGCCTTTTAACCAACTAGAGCACGGGTTCTTTTCTTTTGGCGCCAGATATGTAGAATTAAATGTTAGGATTATTTAATAAATCGGGGTTCATTAATTAGATTGTCGGTGACTTATATAAAACAGAAAAACCACCATTTAAAATAAAGAATTTACGAACATAAATATTCGAATTTCATTCCATATACGTAATATGCATAAGATGAATCTTAATATATTTATTGTTATCGAAATCATATTTTAAATTTGAATTTTCACATTGTTTAAGCAATTCATTTTTTGAATTGTTGAGATTAATTGTTTTGATTATTAGAATTTGAATTCAACAATTCGAGGCGACCGAGTTGAATTCTTTTATATTCTAAGCCGACACCATTAATACCGCCCTCACATTTCAATGAAATTTGGATTAATTTTTCAGTCGATTTTTCGATAGATAACCTTTGAAAAGTTTAGCTTTTGATATTTCCTAAACTATTTAATAATGTGAAGTGAAATTTTATAATATTAACCAAACAAAAAGATAAAAATTCGAAGGTGAGCTTCCAAGATATTAATTAAGCAATGTTTGTGTTGACAAGACTAATTAATTATTTAAGAATTTGAACTAATTATTTATGTATTGTTTATATGGTAATTATATTACCTACTAGCTTAGAAGCCCGCCTTCGGCGGGCATTTCCACTTGCCAGGAGGTTGCGCTCCCTGGACCCCTACTCCCACACCCACCTTGCACCCCACTACGCACCCTTCCCAACTCCACCCCGTCCCCCCATCCCACTCCGCATGTCACCACCGCACCCAGTTTTTGCATTTCTAGCTCCCTAGAGGCCCACAAATTACATTACAAAATTTGGTTGAGTTTCGTCCAAGGGCAAGAATTTTTAATTTTTTGACCCCCCTCCCACATTTTGGGTGGTTGGTTTGTGCACTTCTAGCCTTCTAGTGGCCCACAGATTATATTTACACAATTTGGTTGATTTTGGTCGAAGGGCTAGATACGAAGCCTTTTCTGTTTTAGACCACAAAATCAAAAATCCCCCATTTTTCAGTACAGGGGTCAAATTTCTAGAAAATAAAAAAAACCTACCCGAGATTTAGCATTAATAAACCTATGTACCAAATTTGAATGCTAAAACTTCAAAACTCGAGGAGATAGAGCACTTTAAAAATTTACTCCAAAATGACTATATCTCCCTTTCGGGGACAAATAGAGCAAAATACTCAATGTATGGTAAAGTAAAAAAAAAAACAGTCGTCTAGGTCAGGGGTCCCAAAACTACGGCCCTTGAATCTCTTCCATCTGGCCCGTGGCTACTACAGAATAAATTCACAAATGTTCACTGAATTAATGCCATATGATAGCGTATTATTATATGATTTCCGTATAATATGTTATATCCAGCCGTAGCCATAGTTTTCAATTTTCACATGTGGACCTATCTCTAAAAAGTTTGGGCACTCCTGGTCTAGGTTACTAAAGAAGAAGGCTTGAAGGAACCGAATGGCAATAGCATGCAGTTATTATATAATCTTGAAATTCCTGTGACCTAATTTATGGACGGCCCCTATTTAACAATTTAAAAAAATGAATTTTTGACATTAATTGAGTTTTATTGTTTAAATCTAGTTTTGACTACCTTCTATCTATACTGTCAATACAGTTGTTGTGTTTTTAAAGAAGACAGAGTTCGCAGCCACTTTTTAGGCCTTACCAATTAATTTCAAAACAACGACTGAGATAGACATCCTTTGAAATTGTCAACATCATACAATATCTGTATGAATTTTTATAATAGAAGTTTGAATTAAGATGATTCCATTTACTATAAAATAGATGACAAATATATCTGTGAAACTCTCAGCACATGAATCCCGCTTGCACTTTGCTGCTTTTCTTTAATTTAAAAGATTTTTTTAACAACTTGTATTATAAAATAAAATAAAATAAAATCTTTCAATGCAACTCTAACCATTCACAAGAGAACCTCGCTGATCTTAATCAAAACCACTTTCTTAGGCCGATATTTGTTTCTTTTTATCTGAAAACTATATTAAATAAATTAAATTAAATTATTTTTGCTATCGTGAGAGTTTATGTATTCACTCATTTAAGTTTTCGGATTACAAATAATAAAGTTATCATCATATATTAAATTCTATTAAAAAGTATACTTTTTTGTTAAAGGAGAATGGTGTGGGTTCTTGGTGAAACATTTTAAATAAAGTAAAGAAAATTTTGAAAAAAAAAACTTTTTAAAATTTTCTTTACTTTAAGAAGTATACTACTGTGGGCAATAAATAGTAAGACTTTGTTCTTAATTTTAAAATTCTTTATTTATTCTTCCAAATCTATTTCGTCCTCCTCAAAGTAATCTCCCCCGGCCTCATACACTTGCGCCAACGTTTTTTCCAATTCTCGAAACAGTTGTTAAAGCCAATTTCCGGAATCGCCTTCAATGCGCGTAGCGATTCGCGTTTAATATCTTCAATTGACTCAAAACGGTTTCCCCGGAGCGGTCGTTTGAGTTTGCTGAACAGCCAGAAGTCACAAGGAGCTAAATCAAGCGAATACGGTGGTTGTGGAACGATATTGATTGAATTTTTGGCAAAAAACTCACGAATAATCAATGCAGTATGCGAAGGTTCATTATCGTGGTGCAAAAACCAAGAGTTGTCGGCCCATAATTCCGGCCTCTTTTTACGAATAGCTTCGCGCAAACGACGCATAACACTCAAATAGTATTCTTTGTTGACAGTTTGGCCAGTCGGAAGGAATTCGGAGTGCACCACACCTCGATAATCGAAGAAAACTGTCAACAGGACCTTGATTTTTGACTTGTTCGTCGTCAACCCGTTCTCGAACCTCTTTGAACAGTTTGTACCAATAAAAAACACTTGCTCGCGACATACAATTATCACCGAAGGCCTTTTGCAACATTCTGAACGTTTTGGCACCAGAAATTTGATTCTGCACACAAAATTAAATGCAACTTCTTTGTTGAATAATGACTTTTTGTACTTCAGAAAGACAAACGTATACTAAACACCAATGATTATTTAGATGTGACATTTGGCACAGATGTCACTGACAGTCATACCAACCTAGAAAAAATATATTTCGACGAATGGGTTTCCGTGCGAAATTTAAATTAAAAAGTCTTACTATTTATTGCCCACAGTAGTACGTTAGATTTTCTGGTTGAAGCACGAGTTTAAAAATAATATTATTTCTTGGTCGCCAAAACTCAATAGTGCTCAAAGAGCTCACCAAGCTTAAGTTCCCTGTACCATGTGGTGATACTTCAAATACGCTAAGTCTTATGGAAAAAAAATTAAGACTTCTTAATTTCGCTCTCATATCATTAATAAAAAAAATTAAGACTTCTTAATTTCGCTCTCATATTATTAGTAAAAAAAATTAAGACTTCTTAATTTTGCTCTAATATAGTAAGTGATTCATTGAGTCCTATGCTCTTCAACGTGATAATGGACGATATTATCGAAAATCTACCCGAACACCTTGGGTACAAATTGGGGGAAACCACTTTGCCAGTGGTGCGTTATGCTGATGACGCGGTCCTGATGGCAGAGTGCGAAGAGGACCTTCAAATTCTCTTGGACAAATTCTCTGATCCGCTTAACATGCAAGTCTCTACCACCAAGACGAAATGCATACCGATTGCAAAAGCTTCCCTTAGCTGTAACTTATTAGTCATCAACAACAGGCAAAAAGAACAAGTCCCATCTTTAACTTTCTGGGAGTTCAGCTTTCTAGCTGACGAAACTTTAAGGAAGAAGTAACTTCGCAAGTCATCAAAAAAGGAAAAACTTCAGGCTGTCTATCCAATCTAGTTTGGAAAAATAAGTTTATGTCTGCCGAAAGTAAAATTAGGATATATAAGACCTGTGTACGCCCGTTAATAACATATGGGGCTGAGTCCAGGGCAGACACAACCGTTACAAAACAGCTTCTCCGGACAACTGAGATGAGAGTTCTAAGAGCCATCCATTCGAAGACCCTGCATGATAAAATCCGCAGCGAAGACCTTAGGCAAATAAGCGGTCTTCAGGACATAGTCGATTGGGTTCATGTAAGAATAAGATGTTGGGCTGCCCATGTAGATAGAATGCAAGACGACCGTCTCCCGAAAATATTGGCAAAAAACCGTCCCGATGGGGTCAGAAGCCGTGGAAAACCAAAAAAAAAGATGCAAACAGAGTTATGATCCTGATGACTGAATTTACATAAGTATTTTGGAGAAACAGGTGTTTGCACTTATATAAAATGATAAGAAGAAGAAGATTATTAGTAAGTGTATACTTACTAATATGAGAGCGAAATTTATGTTTAAATTAATTTAAAAATAAAATTTACTTTATGAGTTTTGAGGTTTTTCGTCATTTTCTCAAAAATAGCTGTAGCGATTTTATTTTGACTTTTTATTAAAAATAAGATAATCTTTGTACTCTATAAAATTTCTAAGTTTAACTACCAGTATATGTGAGAAAAATGATCTTGCTTGAAAAGATTTATAAATCTAAGATTGTAAATTTGATTCCCGGGTATTTGTTTCCATTTCAACTAATTTTACTTTCACATTTATATTCTATAGAATATAATGGGAAAGTATTTGTCTGGGTCCTGACTCCTGAGTTTGTATTATTTGTGGGCTGTGTTTTCCTTATTGAAAGTTGTAATGGAAAGATAATAAAAAATTAAAATTCCCCAAAGAAATATCTACCTTCACAGCTGAAGCTTTGGCGATTTTTGAGCCCCTAAAGTACATATATTCAAACGTTTCCAAAAAGACAATTTTTAATAATATGTACAGATACTTTGAATGTAATGGAAGTCATGAAGGGGCTCCATAAAAATAAAAACACATCCCTAATTATTCTCAATATTTTTAATCTAATTTTTAAGCTGGAAAATGACAATAATTTTTTTTTTGTCTATTGGATGGTTTTGGAATAATACTTGACATTTTACTTAATTTCATGTAATTAATAGGTACATTTGAATCTTTAAATCATTTTCTAACTTATTTGTCTAAATGATCCTTAGAGACCTTTTTCATCTTAGGTCTGAGTTTTTCTTCTTAGGATTAAAACTCGGTGGGGCCGTGGGGCGTGTGCCCCTATCGTTTCATTTTAGGGGTGGAGTGCGTCACTCCGGTGTCATATTAGCTTTATTCGTTTTGGATGCCTTGGGCGCCCTTATGTCAGCCTCAAGTCACTAACCCATATTCGTTTAGGAATACCAACCGACTTGGTGTGCCCCAGCCCTATTCGTTGTCGGTTGGTATTCCTAAACGAATATGGGTTAGTGACTTGAGGCTGACATAAGGGCGCCCAAGGCATCCAAAACGAATAAAGCTATTGATCCTTATTATGGGGTTAAAATAATATTATAATACTATGGTGTTGGCCAAATGCTTTGTTATAAGGGAAGGGAAAGAAAAAACAACTAATTTTTAAGAAAAATATTTTTATTAAATTTTCATATTATATTAATTTGATTGATTGATGTTGATGAGTTTATTTTTTTATTTTTTTTTTTTTTTTTGGCTTTTCGGCCATGGTAGCCATAAGCCATTTACGATACTATTTATTTTTATTTTTAAATTTGTCTCTACCTCGGGGGTCAGATTTTAGCCGGATGCCTCGAGCCGGATTCGAACTCGGGTCCCCTTGGTTAGCTGGCTGACATGCTACCGCCTAGCCTACCCGACCCCCCGATGAGTTTATTTGATTTAAAATTTTGAATTTTACAATAGACCATTATTGAAAATTTAAATGCTTTTGTATTAGCTAGTTTTAATGTTTTCTGCTAATTATTTAATAAGTTACTTCAATATTTTTTTTCTTATATAAATTGCAAAGAAATCGTCAGGAGATTTTAAATAACGCATATTTAAAATAAAATACATACCATGATAAATTATCTATTTTCCCTATTTGCCATGGAAATTTCAAAGAGTATTAATAAGGCAGGCTGACGAAGTCTCTGGGACAATCAAATTAAATATTAATTATAATTTATTATAATATCACGAAAATTCTAAAAAATCTTACTAAAATTATTGAAATATTATTTCAAACTAGATTTTCACCTCGGATTAATTTTTTCAGGTGCAAAAATATTTTTAAATCATTCAACGACTAGAGGGCGTCTGGACTCGGGCTATTCGTCTCCAAGTCAGTAGCGGTTGCGGGACGGCCCAATTCACATCAAAACCCAGGTCGCTCCAAACGGTGAGCTCAAATCTTTGTCTAAAATTTATAATTTTTTCATTTCAACCTAAAATTAATCTATATCTATTATTATTTGTTCAATTGAGAGAAAAATTTTGAATAAATAAATGTTAGGATGAAAATTAAAGAAAAATCAAAACGAAGCCAAACGACGCCACGCTTGGCAAATGAATTTATCATGAATATATTTTGAAATCGACTTTAAATTAATGAATTTATATTAATATTTATTGAATTGAGATAAAAATTTTACAAAAAAAAGTGTTGATAGGAAAAATTATGAAAAAAAAACCGACACTTTTAAATTGAATTCTTCAATAATAAATTTCTATCTTATGGAGATTTATTAATTTTTAACGAATATATAATATGCCGAAACTAATGTTCTATTTCGATTTTCAGTATCTCAAATATAATTCATCAAATGAGAGAAATAATTTTGCTAATGAACTCTATGCTCTGCATTATTCACTTTCCAACTCCTTGGAAAGTTCATCAAGCTTCGAGATGAAGCCTTCAGTCATCAAAATGTGAGTTGAATATTTATTTATTAATTACACTTTTCCTATTAACACTTTTGATTATTAAATCTTTATATACATATGAATATATTTTATTCATATACATATAATCTTTCGTGCTTAAATAGAGCAATAATTATTTATTTTCTAATAATTTTAGTTTTTTCTATAATTTCGGTGAAAATAAATAGATAATTTATTATATAACTTATGTTGAATAAACTGAATATTATATGTAATATATATAGAAGATGCGCTAAAGTTGTCCTTTTTTTAATAAATTTATTTTATTTTATTTTATAAAATTAAAGTTATTGTTGGCGTCGGTTATTCTATAAACGCCCAAACGGAGAAATGCGTTCTCTAGATCTCCTCTCTCTTTCTTACTCACTTGTATTATTATATTAAAATAATTAGCATGAATTAACTTGAAAAACGAGTCTCAACTTGTTTAGACACGTACGAAATTAGCTATAGAATAAAATATAATTCCTCGTTTCATCTAAAAGTTATCTACTCGTATCTATCGGTCATGGAGATGTGGAGAGAACACAAAGTTAAGCCTAAGGTGGGGCGTTTCTCTTGTTGATTCATGGATGGGTGATCACTTGACATTTTTAATCCCATAATTCTTTTTTTCTTAAGGGAGAATGGTGTAGGTTCTTGGTGAAACAAATTAAATAAAGTAAAGAAAAAATTTTGAAAAGTTTTTTTTGGAACTTTTTAAAAAATATTTGTGTCCTTTGTGAACTCCTGAAGATGGGCTTATACACCGAAACATATATAGAGTCGTGCTAAACAAGCATCTGATCTTTTATTTATGTGAAACCTACCTAGTATTTTATATTTAAAATTTTTTTAAAAAGTTCCAAAAAAATTTCAAAATTTTTCTTTACTTTACATACTCTATATCTTAGTAGACCCTAACCCACCTATCTTGTACTGGTTAATATCTAGATGGGTGATTGTATATTAATAATATTACCCTATATAGAACCTATATAGTTACTATATAGTTTGAAACATTGTGATACTAGGGTGGTTAATCCAATGGGTTAATATTTTAGATATGTGGACATCTACATCGCAGTTGTAAAGTAATATCTATAATTTATTTAAAAATAATAATTCCCCTAGTAGCACAATGTTTCAAACTACATAGTAACTATATAGGGCCTATATAGATTTCGAGAATCTATATAGTTACTATAATATATAGTTTGAAACATTGTGCTCCTAGGGTCACTTTTAGTATTTGCCTGGTCGATTCATGGATGGGTGATCATAATATATAGGGCGTTATTCAGCACCGATCTTAGAAGTTGAGCAATTTGTAACGTTGTTGATTCTTGAATGGATATCGTATGGAATGCATATCACTCATATATTTCGGTAGTTAAGAAGCATAAGAATAGATTGATTCCTGGATGGGTGATCGTATTTATTAATGAACCTAATCAAATAAATTTCGGTAGTTAAGCAACATGAGATTATAGTTGATTTTCGAATCCGGGACCATTTAGACCTCGGTGGGTAAGCAAAACCGGTTAATTCTTTGGATAGGTGGCTATATTTTCAGAAGTAGAGCATTATCTATAATTTTTATTTTTTAAATATATAAATCCTCGTTGAATTTTTTTAATGATATTGATGAGAGAAGGAGTTACACCAAACCGGAGCAATAACATATAATGTCTTTTAAAAATGAAAATTCTCGTTGCATTTATTTTTTATTTTATTTTTAATGAAATTAATGAGAGAAGTACACCAAACCAGAGCAATATCTATAATTTCTTTTAAAATTAAAAATCCTCATTACATTTTTTTTATTTTTTAATGAAATTGATGAGAGAAGGAATTACACCAAAGAGGTGCACCCCCTAAAGTCCTGGATTGGACCCTCCATCGTAAAAAGAAGAAGAAGGGATTTTATGGGCTGGGTAGGAGTTGAAAGTATCTTTGGGTGTGGGTCTTAAACGGCTGAAGGTTATAAGTCGCGGTGAAGACGGTAGCTGGAAGAGAGTTCCAGTTTGGAGATTATAGGGATAAAAGAGTTGTCGAAAGCGCTGATTCGATTTTTATCCAATTTGACAGCGGAGAGGTGCTAAACGATCCAAAACAGCGTGTTTCTCACAAAAAGGGCTTTAGGGGGGATAATTGATTTCAGCTCGATTGAATAGACACTATGATAGTTTCTGTAGTACAGGGAATGGGCAGAAGCGGATCTTATATAGGGAAGGCGTTTATCAAAACACGAGAAGTACCTGGCGTGCTTAGGCCATGCCCGGCACCGCTCGGCCCTCCGGGCTGGTGGCCCTGGCGAGGCAGCGTCTCGAGATGTGATTATTAGCTGGCCGTAATTATAAGTTTTGAAAAAAATATCTTTTTGAATAATGAATATTGATCAAAGATAGATGAAAAATATCATTAAATGCTTTATAAATATTTTATTAGACCATGCAACCATTTCTCTCGAAGTTCCCGATCGGTTGGAAACCTATTTAGTTTTTAATAATACATTTCAATATTTAAATTTATCTAAAAAATGTCTCTAAATTAATTATATATAATAATTTTAAAATTAATTTATCTACTAAAATATCAAATGACCCGCGCAGTAATAAATTAAAAATTAATCTCATTATCCCATTAAATCATATCTCATTAAAACTTATATTATAAATTAAATATATATAATATATATATATATATTTTAAAAATTAATTTGTCTACTAAAATTTTAAGAAAGAAAAACAAAAAATTAATTTTCGCGGTATGAATTATTTCCAAAAATTAAATATATATTAATTTATAATATATTTAAAATTAATAAATTTGTCTACTAAAATTTCAAATGAGACACGCCGTAAATCTAATATTCTAAGCTATATAGAGGAATATATTAATATATAGAGATATTATAGATATATAATATAGAGAATAGAGATGTTTTATTTGTAAAATTTGACAATATAACAACTGTCATTGAATATTAGTTGCTTTTTCTCCCACATGTTCACCTTGCTGCGCCATGGGTACTGTCTGACAATGGCTTTTATATACATAGATATTAGAAGTTGAGCAAAATCTAGCGTGATTGAATCTTGGATGAATGACGCATATTATTAATAGTTCTTTATATAATAAATTATCATAAATTCGGTTGATGTTTTGAATATGTGACCATTTTTTTAAAATTCAAATAAACTACTTATATACCTATTAGATTATTTATTTTTCACAAATTGAACCAAATGATATCTGGATAGACGCTTATTTTCCTCCAATAAATTAATATTTTTTCGGATATTTTTCAAAATAATTTCTTCTCAATTTTCACATTACATATATAAATTACTTCATTGAAAACATTTCTTTATTACTATGTAGTGATACATCTAGACAAGCTCTTTGATTAATTTTAATTTATTTTTTTAAAGATGGACTGGCTAAAAGACTTCGAGCTTACTCAGGAACAAATCTGGCTTCAATCAGAATAATTTTTATCTATGTCGAACATCTCAATAAATCCAAAGGAAGGCAACGGGACACCAGTCTTGTGAACAATTTCTCAGGAATCAAAGTCATTCTGACGCATAAGGTCATCGGCTGCCTGCGAGATTAAGCACCCTATTTTAACTCCGAGGTTAGTATACTTACTGATTTATTATATTTCTAAATTTTTTAGAAAAATTAAAAAAAAATATAGGAGAATTCAAAAATCTTTGCATATAGTTTTATTTTTTTCAAATTATTATCAATAAAATATAAATTCTGAAACTCTTTGAATTACAAATTAACTTCCCCTTGTCTAAGGAAGTTCAATGATTTGGTAGAATAAATTTCTCATTAGTAAATTTGATTTCATTTAATTTTTGTATACCTATATACCTATATGGGCAAATCTATTACTTTTCGACGAAAGTGTACGGGGGTGGGTCACCGATTTTGATGCCAATTTTTTCCTCGAAAGTATATCAGAAAAGGAAATTATCCTGAAAATTTGAGCCCAATTCGATTAAATTTGGCTGCTGGAGAATTTTTGAATTTTGAAAAAAGTCGATTTTCCAGTCATTTTCAAAAGTTTATATCTCAGCTTCTAAATAACTTAGAGACTTGTTTGAAGAGGCATTCTTCTCTGTAAACCCTCTAATTTTAAGAAAAAATTTTTTATTGGTTTACACTTAAGTCCGGCTTTAGACCGAGCTGCTAACTAAACCACTGTTTCAGAGAAATTTTGCCTATTTTTAAAATGCTTTCATATCTACAGTTTTTGACGTAGAGAGTTGATCAGCAGCTGATATTTTTTGTTCAGGTATACTCTGAAGAAATCTACCCACTTTTTACTAGATTGCTTTTATTTCGTTAAGTAATGAATGGCCATCTAAAGCCGATCGAATTTTTGAAAAATCGTCATTTTCAGATAGCCAGAACTTTTTTCTTTCAACTCGAAATCCTTTGAAATTTTCAGGGAATATACTGAATTATATCCTCAAACAACCTTGAGAATTTCAATTTTGGAATAGAAGTGGTTTCAAAATCGGTGACCCACCTCGGCACACTTCCGTCGAAAAGCAATGGATCTGCCCATATTATATATATATATATATATTTAATCCTACCTCCTTTATCATCACATTTAATATTCATTTATACAATTTCTTATTTTCTAATTTATTTTTATTTTCCTTTTCATGGATCATCTACTTCATTGATGTCTCTGATGTCTTGGGCTTCATTCGATTCATTTATGTTCTTCTCGTCTGCTTCTCATCAACAGCTACCATACTTGAGTATATCATTTTTTTATATAATTAATTTTTAAGTCCTTTTTTTACAGCATACCCCTCTAGTTAGAATCAGTTATTACTTTAATATTTAAAAATTATTTCCATTTAAAATAAATTCATTTTATATTTTAAAGTTCTTGCTTTCATAATAAATTATTCATTCTAAACCAATTTTCAAAAAATTTAAATAACTTAAGTAAATATTCAGTAAATTTAATTTCAAATCAAAGTAATTTCAATCATAGCCTAAATAAATTTTCAAATTTAGTAATTCGTTGGCAATATTTTAATTTTCGACATTTTTCTTGAAATTATTCAATTTTTTTGATAATTAGAATTAGGAATTTTCAGTTCCCCATTTCATCATTTACCAAATTGTCGCCCAACGAGGGATTCGCTTATGGATCAAATCAGGTAATTTAAAAATTATATTTCTGAACATAATATATACCTTTAAATTAATAGATGTTTATTTTTATAGGAAGAAGCCATCGTTTCATCGAGATGACCCCAGACTGTCATCAGGGTCTCTCAGGTAAATTCCTATTTAGTATCTATATTTATTTCTATAATAGTAATTTCAAACTTAATATTTTTTGAGATATTTCTCATTAGAGTCTTTTCTTCTCTTTTTCAAATTAAACTTTTAATTTAATTTATAGATTGTTTAATTTCTAAAATTCCTCTCTCGAAATATATTTATGTAGTATAGGTACTAATTTTACAATAATTTTCTTTCTTAAAGGTTCCAAAATCACTTGAGCAACGAGATCATCGGCTGCCTGCGAGTTTAGACTTTTCTTTTAACGACGAGGTTAGTATTTATTTTATAGGTATTTCTTCAGTATTCGTAATTTCAAAGATATTGTCATAAAAATTTCATTATTTTTAATTATCACTCACACTTCTTGTGTTACAAATTATATCCTCTCTTTTTCAAAGATTTCGATGCTCTTTATTCAAAATTCTTATCAAAAATGCTAGTGTAGAGTAAATTTCTCATTGATAAATTAAATTTCATTCAACTTCATCTCATTTAATATTATATAATTTATATTACATTTATAATTTCTAACGATTATTTTTCTCTTCTTTTTCATGGTTCCTTCACTTTGATGACGTTTCGATGCTGCGTTTTATCACATCCGGCACATTTATCTTCTTCTAAACAGCGCACCATATATGAGTATTATATATTCTTTAGCATGGCATTTAGTTAAAGCTTTCAAAGGATTTTTTCATAACTAGATTCTAGTAGGCAAAGAATTAGAATGTTTCTTCTTCTTTCAGCAAACCCATCTAGCTAGAATCAATAAATGTAATACTTAACTTATTTTCATTATTTGAATATATATTATATTAAAGTTTTTCCTTTCAATTATAATTTAATAATTTTCTAATTAAATTTAAATGTTTCAATCATAGCTTAAATTTTAATTTTATTTTAATTTTCAATTTTTTGCAATTCTTAATATTAAAAATAAATTAAAATTACTATAATTATTTCATGTATCAATAATTTTTTTTCCTTGAAATTATTTAATTTTTAACGTCAAAAGAAAATCAGATTAGGAATTTTCAGATCCCCATTTCATCTTCATCTGTGGTGAAGCAACAAGGGAACTATTAGAGGATCTTCACAAAGTAAGAATTTATTAGAATAGTAGATTTTGCGTAGGGATTTTCAGGTTTCATCGCCTCGACCACCGATGGGATTCATCGCTATTTTAATATGAAATTTAATTCTTAGATTCTGAATATGTTATTGAAAATTATTAAAAATAAATTCACAGTTTTAGTAGATGTAGTATATAGTTTAGAGGGTGGGTGGGATGATATGCCATGCCATCGATGACGCTTTCTCTTTCTGTATTGGGGACCTGCACTCTTCCCATTGATTTCCTTCCTGGAGACAACAAATGCGGTGTCGTCTATCTTAGGCCTCTTAGGGATATTTTGTGATATTTTTCCCTCTCTTGTGCACTTAAATTTAGTTTTATGGTTATTTTAGTATTAAGACTCCCAAGAGACGCCACCCATTTGTTGGACCCATGAACGAGTCATGAGGGAAGTGACCGATTCGATCGGATTTCTAAAGATCGAGGTCCAGGTTCATATTGCACGTGCTTGCATGTTTTGTGTCTTACCGAAAAGTCGTCGCTTGACGCCTTGTTCAAATTGAACAATGGGGTGGGAATGGGATCCTCGTGACTTTGTGTCTTTGAGGGCGGGTTTGAGGTGACTCTATGGATTAGAACGAAGACCAGAAGGTTGTCCGTTTCTTCCTCAGGACTAGCCTAAGGAAAAAGAGCGGCTACCTTGTGGCTAGGGTCTCTAGGGAAATGTTAGGTAGGATCTTTTTCTGCTCGCCCTGGTCTCTCGTTCTATCCGTATTCCAAAAAATCAAGGCCACTCTCACTGATACATACGTCTTCAGGCTCTCTCGAAGTCCGATTATAAGAATTCAAATTTTACTCTGATATTTCAAATTATAAGAATTTGATTTGGATGAAATAAAATTTGAACTATCCGCGAATTAAAGCGATTTATTTTGTTTACTACATACGTCTTGATGACTAAATTAGTATGTAGCAAAAAGGGGGCGGGGTTGCTACTAATTTTTATGTCAAGTGTTATAGGTATTCACTCAAAAAGCTTTTTGCAACATCTGGAGACGATGAGAAAGACAAGAGATTGATTGATCGCCCACTGCATCTATCAAAGGTGAATATATATAATATTTCATATTTCTTGTCTCTTTTTTCTTAAATGAGTCTTTGCAAAAATGATTCACTACTATCTAAACAATATTTTACATATGGGATTTAAATGATTCTTTTTTTGATGATATTATACCATACGAGTATAATACAATTTTATTACTTTATTTTTTTTTTGTATTTGTCAATTTTTTAATCATTACCTAACTGTTTTCGTTACAATATTTAAAAATAAATTATTCTTGATGAGCTTAGAATATGAAAGTAATCTTGATGTTGAAATGTTTCACTGTATTTATTTTGTTAATTTGTTAACAATTTCGAAGACTTAATTCCATCTCCATCAGCATAAATAAATCTTGTTTAATCCTGTAATTAGGTGCATTTTTCATAAATAAAAAGTGTCCTGGGGATATGATCAATTTATCGAAACTGTAAGTAAATCTTTGCATAAAAAATTAAGACTTTGTCTGTACATTCGTCGAAATCACTGCAAATTTTGGTTGCACATGTTTCAAGCAAAGTTATGAAGAAAAATACCCTAAAAATGTATGTCTGTTTGTATGTGTGTATGTATAAGGTTTTGATATTTTGACCCCAGAAGGGAGTTTGGGGGAGTGCACTATTGAAAATAATCAAATAACTTCTAAACTATTAACTCTACGGCAAATTTTGTTTTTAGAAAAGTTGTAGCCTATTTGATTTCTGACAAATTTTGTTTAAAAAAATTCCTAAAAAACACCCAAAAAATGGGGAAGGGGGCAAAAAATGAAAATTCTTGCCCTTGGAGCAAACTCAACCAAATTTTTTATATATAATCTGTGAGCCACTAGAAAGCTAGAAATGCAAAAACTAGCCATCCAAATGGGTGGGAGGGTCAAAAAGTTCACAATTTTCCATATTTCCTTTAAGGCCTTTCAAACTTGTCTTATTATGATGATGATATATAAATATTCTCCTATACTAGTACTACCGACTAATTTCAAGTACCTATTTATTCTATTTCATAATCATGAATAGAAATATTTATATTCCTATTTTATATATTTATTTTTAAAAACTTTCTTGGTGTGAGCACCACCCGACTTTCACATTAGTTTCTCCCTTATTTGAAATTATCATACCAATTTTCTTCATTCAAATTACTTGACAACGATGAGTCTAATATTTTTATATTTTTCCAGAATCATCATCTTCACCAAATCGCCCTGTTCAACAGAAAAAAGTTGGTCGTTCATTTGAAAAGGTATTTTGATTATAATATTTAGTTTGTACGGTTAATTTCGGTAATGAGGTTTATGTTGCGATAGTTTATAACGATTACAATCACATATGGTGTAAAAACCGTAGTCTAAAAATGTTTAATTACTATATTGATAAATTCATTAGAGAAAATTATCACCTATCGAAATGTCGTTTTTATATTTGGAATTTGATTAAAAACAGCTTTGATTCAATAAAATGATATACCAAATAATACAATTTTATTTTTTTATTGTATTTGCCAATTTTCTAATTATTAAGTGATGTTTTCGTTACAATATTTAAATATATTATTCTTGATGAATTTAGAGTATGAAAATGATTTTGTTGACGAAACATTTCACTGTATTTATTTTGTTTATTTGTTTAAAATTTCGAAGTCTTAATTCGATCTCCATCAGCATAAATAAATCTTGTTGAGGCCTGTAATAAGATACATTTTTCATAAATGAAAAGTGTCCTGATGATAGGATTAAGTTATCGAAACTGTATGCAAATAAATAAAATATAAAATACACTAATCATAAGTTTCGTGTATTTGATTCGATTGGGAATCGAAAGCAGGTGATTTTTGTCAAATATTAAGTGAAAATAATATCCGAATTTATATACTTCTAACTTGAAATAATGAAGTTAAATAAATTTATAATTTTCTCATTAATATATCAAAGAATAATTAACATATTAACGATAATTGTTTTCGCGCTTTTTAAACAAGGCTTAAAACTCAGCAGACTCCAATAGCGTCAACCAGCAGAAGTCTCTCTATTATACGACATCTTGTTTAAAAAGCTCCATCAAAAACAATTCTCGTTAATATGTTAATTACTATTTGATATATTAATGAGAAAATTATAAATTTATAAAATACACTGCATATTAAATGATTACACTTTATTGTTGACCAGGTTCTCTATACAGACAATAATAATAATATAATACAAGTGACAATTTACAGTATTCCACTTTAGGGCTTATTTAAACTCTTACTTTAAAAAGCCCTAATGAGTGAACATCTAAAAAATTATATTTTTCGAAATATCAACTGTTTTGTCAAAATATCTGTTAATACGTACGTACGTTACCAAATTTTGTGTATGGTCTAGCTCAAAAACTAGTGGGAATATCAAAACGAAATAGCCCATATAGTTTTGGTGCATTGAGATCAAGAGCTAATTATATTTTAGTTGAAATCAAGTGTATAACATCATGAAATTCAGGAAAAATACAAATAAGTTATTGGGATATTAAATTTAAAGTTTTTTGCTGAGGGTAGCAGAATTTTTATATATTGAAGAAGACAATAAAAGAGTGTGTATTCTGCTGGAATTATAAATTTTATTTATATCGAGACTATAGTTTCAAGAGCTTTGTCCTCTTCAACAGTCTACTACAATTGATTTACAGGAATTAATGTATGAATGGATGAGTCTCGTTATAAATAAAATTTATAATTCCAGCAGAAGACACACTCTTTTATTGTCTCCTTCAATATTGAGATATTGAAATATTTTATTGTCAGAAAATATTTTGGACCAGATTTTCAATTAGGTTATTAAAAAATTATAATATTAATAATATATATATATAGAAATTTCCTTAGGGAAAATTCATGAGGTGAATTGATACCACGAGGTAGTTGAAAATCCTCAATATTTAAAGAAAAATATAATGATGTTTTTCATTTTTATTTCAATCAAATTAGAATTAAAAATAGTTTCTGCTCGCTCGACGAGCCAGCATCAATCTCTATTTCAACATTACATTACACAACAAAACATCATTATATTTTTCTTTAAATATTGAGGATCTCCAACTACCTCGTGAGCTCAATTAACCTTACAAATTTTCCTTAAGAAATTTATATATATATATATATATATATATTAAGCCATTAAAGTGCTTCTACATATAATATTAATAATATCAATAAGTCCTTAGCATACATATTATTTAATTAATCAATTGCGTTTGTAGGTATTTTTACAGGAAGATGTAAATCAAAAAATTGTCATTGATTTATGCGACGTTTCGCCAACTTTATTTGGGCTTCATTAGGCGTCTAAAAAATATACAAAAAACAGAGTTTCAGAGAAATCAACATGTCACGTCATTTTTTTCTATTTAAGTAAATACTATAATTAGTCTTGTCATGTGATCATTGTTCGGAACAAAAAAGAGAAACAATTACAATTGATTTTATTCATAATTCTCATTATATCTTAATATTAATCATATTCTTTGAGGTATGTAACATGTTGTTTGTTGATTTAGTCATAGAAAAATTATGTGACTTGTTGATTTCTCTGAAACTCTGTTTTTTTTTTTGTATAATTTTTAGACGCCTGATGAAACCAAAATAAAGTTGGCGAAACGTCTCATAAATCAATGACAATTTTTTTATTTACATCTTCCTGTCCAAATACCTACGAACGTAATTGATTAATCAATAATAATAATTCTTGCTAATTCAGTAAAATTTAAGGCTGGATCGATCAATTCTTCATTCAATTTATTAATTTTATTTCTTCAGATTCACCATTTTTGAGTCACTGTGACTACACTCAATCAAACTAATGGCTTTTTTGGAAATTATAAAACCCACTTCTAATAGTATTCGAAAATTTCAAGTCCAATATATTTTATGAGAATTACAAATTCACTCCTAGAGAGATCATTTCAAATGCTTTCACTTACATTAAATAAGTGAATGTACAAATGGTACAGCCTTTGGAAATGCGATCGAAACCCCTTCTGCCTTGAATGGGGTCTTAACACTAGGTACTTTACCACGCCTACTTGAGTTTCAAGAATCTCCTAAAGTCACACGTAAATAGAAGGGATGTGAGCTTTAATACTACTGCCTGTAAATAAAATATTTTAAGCCCCAAAAAGAGGAAGGCAGAGATTCTAATACTCAAAGGGCCTTAGAAGCTGACAAAGCTGTCTACTATAGGCGGCCCTATTATTAGTATTATTATTATTTTAACGGATTAGACTCAGAAACTAAATGCCCATTTACTCAGTGATAAACCTTATTATTGAACTCATTATTTTTTTTTTGCTTACTGTGTATAAAAAATTTCAATATTTCTATAAATAAATTGACACGTTCTGATGTGGCCATCCATTTGACTTTACCATAAACTTTCCGTTCAGTTTGGTTCAAGGTCCTAGATTTTCATTATTTGACCTCCCCACCCCCACCCCCATTTTGGTTTTTTTTGCATTTTTAGTGTTCTAGGGACCCACTGATAATGTATACAAAATTTAGTTGAGTTTGCTCAAATGGCCTAGATTTTTATTTTTTTACCCCTCCCCCCCCCTAATTTTGGCGCCAGAAAAAAAATATTTACGTTATTTTTTTCATTTTAAAGTATATTTCATTTATCTTGTTTTTTTAGTTTGAAAATATTATAATTTTAAATTTTACACCCCCCCCCCCCCCATAATTTTGGGTCGATATGCACCAAAATCTAATCAGCTCTTAATCTCAATGCACCAAAACTACATGTGAAATTTGGTTTTGATATTCACACTGGTTTTTGAGCTAGATCGTCCACAAAAATTTAGTAACGCACAGACTAACAGACACTTTGACAAAACAGTTAATATCTCGGAAAATATAATTTTTTTCGATGTTCACTTATTGAAGCTTTTTTGTAGAACTCAATTTCTAGGTTTCGCTCAATTTTTTTAATCAAAATATTTTCAGCCGTTTTTGAGATATTTCGAAAAAAAGAAGGAAAAAAACATACCCTGTAGTAGGTAAAGTAAAAATTGCTGAAACGTTTGGTTGTCAGGTAGGTATCTGTTTTTGAGTGTGAATTCGGAAACACCTGATAACTCAAGAACAAAACGTCAGAGAAATTTAATTTTAGTTCGAGAATGTTTTCTATTTCAAGTATTAGACAGACCAGATTTTCTGGTTCAAAAATTCAGAAAATATAATTTTTTGAATGATTTTATTGAAATTTTATGGCGTTCTGATAATAAAGTATTTTTCAATTAAATGATCAAATTATATATTTTAAAACTACAAATACCGCTTCAGAATATAATTTAGAAATTGAATATATTTTATAATTAAATTATAATAATAAATTATTAATAAGGATTTCCTCTGCTTATGGAAATAAACATTATACATTTACATTTATACATACATATAACTTATTTTTTGTTAAGGGAGAATGGCGTAGATTCTTGGTGAAATATACAATTTTAATAAAGTAATGAAAATTTAAAAATTAAAAAAAAAAAAAGTTCTAGATAGGTTTCACAAAAATAAATAAACTGTAACGGATCGTTGCTAAACTTTATCCAAATTCATTTCAAATATTAATATGTTTATTCCTTTATTATTAATCAGATATCACTTGCAATTTGCAGTTCATATTGACTTTAATTCAAAAATAATGATCGATTCTCATTTAATAGTCGAGGAATAACCATTCTACATTGGATTTTTGACGTTTCGGTTATTATTAGTAACCATTGCTAAAGATATGGAGGAATCGACTTAAAATAAAAATAGCCATCGATTCTCATCTAATACTTAAGGAATAACAATTCTACATTAGGTTTTTGACGTTTCGATTATTATTGGTAACCATTGCTGAGACATGGAGGAATCGACTTAAAATCAAAAATAACGATCGATTCTTATCTACTACTAGAGGAGCAACCTTATTGCATTCCATTTTTGATGTTTTGACTATTAATGGCAACTTCTACTGAAAATGTGGAAGATTCGACTTAAAATCAAAAAGACTAAATTCTTTTATGGCAAACAACTCAAGCTTGGGTCTCGACGAGACCCCATGTAATTTTTGGCAAAATTGCCACGTGCTAAAATTCAACCTAATTGAATACTACAATTTGTGACTTTAATTGAGACCATGCGTTCCGTAGTCTTTGCCTGAGGACCTTTTGAAGTCGCGCTTGCCGCGAGACCGATTACAATACTTTACCCATGCTTCGCATTGGATAAAGTAAAAAATTACTTACACTTCTCTATCTGTTATTTTTAGCAAAATCGTCAGGTCCTAAATTCAACCTGATTGAATACTAGAATTTGTGACTTTGATTGAGACCATCGGTTGTGTAGATTTTACTTGAGGACCCTTTGAAGTCGCTCATGGCGCGAGACCGATTTCAATGTTTTACCCATTCGCAATTATGGTTATAGTAAAAATTAATGATAATCATATTGTATAGAAATAATCTCACTATATATATCAATATTTCTTTCTAATAGTTTAGAAGATAAAATGAGTTTTTTTAGGGAAATCTTTGTAAATCGGCTCACCGCTTACGCAATTTCCAATTTATTTTTAGTTCACATGGTTGCCTCATGAACAGGCGTCTCCATGAAATCAAGCCTGAACTCAATTTATTTTACTAGTAAGGCTTTAGAACAACTAAAAGCAGAGTCGAATTTACTTTTTTAATACATTTTCTTACTAACTATCAAAGCAACTACAAATCTTCTATTAGGAAATTTTGTAAGACTTTATTAAAAAATAAATATTAATTTATATTTATTTCGGTCCTGAATTTTTTTACTCCTTATCAAACAAAATATCCAAATCCAAAGGTTATAAAAAATTCTGATTCTTAGAGATTGTATTACCAAATTAACTCCAGATATGGCTGAAATTTTTCTAGAAGGAAATTAAATGATGTCTTTAGCAAAAGTAAGCCATTTAGATCTAATAAACTCATAAATATTATTAATTGGAAAAAAAATTTCCCGAAAGTGCAATTTAGATACCGGGCTATATATAGGACGTTAGGAAAATACACTATCGAAATGTTAGTTTTTTTCTTTTAAGATATAAAGGGTCCGCCAAATAACTTTTTTTTTTTAAATGCTTTAAAAAAAACTACTGAATATTTTCTCAAATTTCTTTTTTATTTGAAAGTACAATCCTTCCGGTTAATAATGGAAAATAATTTCATTCAAATGGCTGCCTCGGCTGGCCATGCAGTAGCCTACACGATCGGTCCAATTTTTAAGCACATTATCGATTGTGTGCAGCTGTATTTCACCAATGGCTTCACGAATATTGTCCTTTAAAGCGTCAATTGTCTCTGGCTTGTCGGCGTAACACTTATCTTTGACGGCACCCCACAAATAATAGTCCAACGGTGTCAAATCGCAGCTCCGAGGTGGCCAAACGACATCAGCTCTGCGGCTGATAATGCGATCTTCAAAAACAGGGCGCAAAACATCGAGTGTAGCTTCGGCTGTGTGGCACGTAGCGCCGTCCTGTTGAAACCAAATGTTGCCAATATCCTCCTCTTCAATTTTTGTGAACAAAAATTCGTTCAACATGGCCCGATAACGATCGCCATTGACTGTAACGGCCACTCCTTGCTCATTTTCGAAGAAAAATGGCCCAATTATGCCTCTGGACCAAAATCCGCACCAAACAGTGACTCGTTTTGGGTGCGTCGGCTTTTCAATGTATGCGTGCGGGTTTTCTGTGCCCCAAATGCGACAATTTTGCTTGTTTACATACCCGCCAAGATCAAAATGAGCTTCATCTGAAAAGATGATTTTTTTGGCAAAATCGGCATCTTCTGTAAGTCGATCGCAGGCCCAATTAGCGAAGCGAAAACGCATTGGATGGTCAGTTGGCTTCAACTCCTGAACCAATTGGACTTTGTATGGCGTCATACCAAGGTCTTTATGCAAAATTCGTCTCAATGATGTCTCCGAAATGTTCAATTGTTGAGAACGACGGTGAATTGATGTTGATGGCGCTTCACGCACACTTTCTGCCACAGCAGCAATATTCTCGGGTGTACGCACTGTTTTTGGCTTTTCACGCTTTGGTTTATCGATGAGGATGCCAGTTTCTTTCACTTTTTTCACAAGATAACGAACATACGGAGCTGACGGTGCTTCTCTTCTTCCAAAATCCGTACGCAATTTTCGCACACATTCTGCAACATTGCCATGATTTTCAAAGTAATTTCGCAATATTTCCCAGCGTTGTTCAAGCGTATACACAACCATATTCGTTCAGCGGAAGGATAAAACTAATTATCTGTCAATTCAAACATGAGCTAAGTGTTACCATTCACGAAATAAGCACTAGTTGAAAAAAAAACGTTAGATGGCGGACCTTATATATACAATTAAATATTAAAAATACTATTTTTTTTTACAAATACTTTATTATTTATTAATCAAAGATTCATTAACATGTGTGGTGATTTACAAAACATTTTACATGTAAGCCAACACCACATTTTTGGCATCTTGTAGTTGTCTTGGTATGACAATTCCGGCATTTTGATTGTTCCTCTTGTGGTATAACAAAATGATTGATTGTATCATATACCTAACTCCCAATTGTTCATTTTGACTTGGGCGTCCTTTGCTATAACTCCCTGTTTTCTTTTTATTTTGCTCCAACAATGCAATTGCAATTTGTCTTCTTAAGCTATATAATTCCCTGATTATATAAAATAATATAAGAATCAAATAAGTACTTATCCTGAATTCATTATTATTATTATTATTATTTTTTTTTTTAAACCCACTTCATTATAAATTAATATTATATATAATATAATATTAATATTAGAAAATTGAAATTATGAAAAGGCAATTAATAAAAATATATATCAATATAAATAAATATTTTGATTATATTTAAATTTATTAGTATTGGATAAGTTTGAACTTAATTCATTCATTCTCCCGTATACGAATCATCGAGTCATGTGAAAGTTTTATTTTTTCATCCAATTTAATTTAAATTCAATTTATTTATATTAAAATATTGTATCGGCAGTAGAAAAGAGATCATTCGATATCGTAAGATTTTAATTTAAAAAAATTTACTTTTATTAGCAATTTGCGAATTACCTGTTATGTCTTGGCAGATCAAGTAAAATAAACTGCAACGGATCGTTGCTAAACTTTATCCAAATTCATTTGAAATATTAATATGTTTGTTCCTTTATTATTAATCAGATATCACTTGCAATTTGTAGTTCATATTGACATTAATTCAAAAATAATTCTCATTTAATAGTCGAGGAATAACCATTCTATATTGGATTTTTGACATTTCGGTTTTTATTGGTAACCATTGCTGAAGACATGGAGGAATCGACTTAAAATCAAAAATAGCCATCGATTCTCATCTAATACTTGAGGAATAACAATTCTACATTGGGTTTTGACGTTTAGATTATTATTGGTAACCATTGATGAAGACATGGAGGAATCGACTTGTCAAAAATAACGATCGATTCTTGTCTAATACTAGAGGAGTAGCCTTATTGCATTCCATTTTTGATGTTTTGACTATTAATGGCGGCCTCTACTGAAAACGTGGAAGAATGGACTTAAAATCAAAAAGACTAAAATTCTTTTTGTGGCAAACAACTCAAGCTTGAGTTATTTGCAAAAAGATTTTAGTCTTTGTATTTAAGTCTATTCTTCCACGTTTTCAGTAGAGGTTGCCATTAATAGTCAAAACATCAAAAATGGAATGCAATAAGGTTATTCCTCTAGCATTAGATGAGAATCGATCGTTATTTTTGATTTTAAGTCGATTCCTCCATGTCTTCAGCAATGGTCTGCCAATAATAATCGAAACGTCAGAAACCTAATGTAGAATATGTTATTCCTCAAGTATTAGATGAGAATCGATCGCTATTTTTGATTTTAAGTCGATTCCTCCATGTCTTCAGCAATGGTTACCAATAAAAACCGAAACGTCAAAAATCCAATATAGAATGGTTATTCCTCAAGTATTAGATGAGAATCAATCGCTATTTTTGATTTAAAGTCGATTCCTCTATGTCTTCAGCAATGGTTACTAATAAAAACCGAAACGTCAAAAATCAATATAGAATGGTTATTTCTCAAGTATTAGATGAGAATCAATCGCTATTTTGGTTTAAAGTCGATTTCTCTATGTCTTTGAAAAATGGTGACCAATAAAAACCGAAACGTCAAAAATCCAATATAGAATGGTTATTCCTCAAGTACTAGATGAGAATCAATCGCTATTTTTGGTTTAAAGTCGATTCCTCTGTCTTCAACAATGGTTACCAATAAAAACCGAAACGTCAAAAATCCAATATAGAATGGTTATTCCTCAAGTATTTGATGAGAATCAATCGCTATTTTTGGTTTTAAATCGATTCCTCCATGTCTTCAGCAATGGTTACCAATAATAACCGAAACGTCAAAAATCCAATATAGAATGATTATTCCTCAAGTACTAGATGAGAATCAATCGCTATTTTTGGTTTTAAAAATCGATTTCTCTATGTCTTCAGCAATGGTTACTAATAAAAACCGAAACGTCAAAAATCCAATATAGAATGGTTATTCCTCAAGTATTTGATGAGAATCGATCGCTATTTTTGGTTTAAATCGATTCCTCCATGTCTTCAGCAATGGTTACCAATAATAATCGAAACGTCAAAAATCCAATATAGAATGGTTATTCCTCAAGTACTAGATGAGAATCAATCGCTATTTTTGGTTTAAAATCGATTTCTCTATGTCTTCAGCAATGGTTACTAATAAAAACCGAAACGTCAAAAATCCAATATAGAATGATTATTCCTCAAGTACTAGATGAGAATCAATCGCTATTTTTGGTTTAAAGTCGATTCTCTCTATGTATTCTGCAAAGGTAACGGATAAGAAAACAACGCAGTTGCTATGGTTACTTATAAAAATTTCCTCCCAAATTTTTAGCATTTCACAGAGAGAAGCCTATCCATTCTTACTTAAGCGAGGCTAAATGAGCTATATTAAAAGGCTCAAATGAATAAATTTTAAAGAATTTAAAAAATTAAAAAAAGTACTCTCTTACTCTAGGTAAAGTACTTTAAAATATAATTTTACTAAAAACTTTATTTATCCTTTTTTGTGGTCCCCAAGGTACTTAATTAGGATATTAAATTTCATCAAAATTGGTTAAGTCATTTTCAAGATATTTAGAAAAAAACTAAAAAAGTACTGAAATAAAGTACTAATGTTTGTGGGTCGATATGTACCAAAAACTAATCAGCGCTTCTCCATTTTGTTAAACTAATGGTAGGTTTTCAATTTCATTTCAATCGGTGCAACGGTGTGGAAAAATCGTGGGCCAAAAAAGCGATAACATACATCCATCCATCCACATACATACATCCGCACGCACTAAATGAAAAAATCGCACTTTTTGGCCTCTCGACGAGATTCCAGGTAATTTTTGGCAAAACCGTCACGTGCTAAAATTCAACCTAATTGAATACTACAATTTGTGACCTTAATTGAGTCCATGGGTTCCGTAGTCTTTACCTGAGGACCCTTTGAAGCCACGCTTTGCCCGAAACGTTACAATACTTTACCCATGCTTTGCATTGGATAAGTAAAAAATTATTTTTTTATTTCATAGTAGAATATCGAATTTTTTTCATTATAATTCTTTTCCTTAATCTTACTTTAATGAAAAATACATGCGTGGAAAGAATGTTAAGAATGCTTAGAGTCAATATTAAAGGTTTTGTTCTCTCTCTCTTCGTCTAAGATAGAAAATAAAAAATTAATTGAAATTTCCCATAAGGCAAAAATTATGTTTAAACCAGTGTGAGGAGAGAGATGGGATCTAAGGAAATCAAAAACCCATTGAAAAAGAAAAAAAGTGATTTCTATCTTATCCAGCGAAGTACTTTTATAAGTTAAGTAAAGAAAGACAATTTTTCAAAATTTTGTTTACTTTATTTAAAATGTTTCACCAAGAACCCACACTATTCTCCCTTAATAAAATTATAATTTAAGGTATAATGCAACTGTTATATTTTGTTGCTGTTTTTTAAAAGTTATTGTTACTTGAATAATTCTTAGTGCCTGGGGCACCGAGCGATGCACGGTAACTTTTTGTGTCTGAATAGCTTAAATTTCAAATTTCAAAGCTCTGCGACTTACCGAAGACGTTATATGAATGATTAAAATATTTATTTAACGACACTCCTAATTTACACTCCCTTCCTTTGTTCCAATTGGATTAAATTCAATACACGACTAATAACTCACGACACTTGAAAAGTACACCCATTTTAAACAAAAATCGTTAGTGGCGTTTTTGAGAAAAAAAAATAAACTGCAACGGATCGTTGCTAAACTTTATCCAAATTCATTTGAAATATTAATATGTTTGTTCCTTTATTATTAATCAGATATCACTTGCAATTTGTAGTTCGTGTTGACATTAATTAAAAATAATTCTCATTTAATAGTCGAGGAATAACCATTCTACATTGGATTTTTGACATTTCGGTTATTATTGTAACCATTGCTGAAGACATGGAGGAATCGACTTAAAATCAAAAATAGCCACCGATTCTCATCTAATACTTGAGGAATAACAATTCTACATTAGGTTTTTGACGTTTCGATTATTATTGGTAACCATTGCTGAAGACATGGAGGAATCGACTTAAAGTCAAAAATAACGATCGATTCTCATCTAATACTAGAGGAATAACCTTATTGATTTCCATTTTTGATGTTTTGACTATTAATGGCAACCTCTACTGAAAACGTGGAAGAATCGACTTAAAAATCAAAAAGACAAAATTCTTTTTTGGTAAACAACTCAAGCTTGAGTTGTTTGGCATAAAAGAATTTTGTCTTTTTGATTTTAAGTCGATTCTTCCACGTTTTCAGTAGAGGTTGCCAAGCTTGAGTTGTTTGGCATAAAAGAATTTTGTCTTTTTGATTTTAAGTCGATTCTTCCACGTTTTCAGTAAAGGTTGCCATTAATGGTCAAAACATCAAAAATGGAATTCAATAAGGTTATTCCTATATTAGATAAGAATCGATCGTTATTTTTGATTTTATGTCAATTCCTCCATGTCTTCAGCAATGGTTACCAATAATAATCGAAACGTCAAAAACCAATAATGAAGAATTTGTTGTTCCTCAAAGTGCAAGTATCAGTGTCCCGAGTTTCTCTTCGATTTTCGGTGGAATTCTGTACGGATAATTGCGGACCCAGTATCCAGTCTACTCAGCATCGCAACAGCAAGTATTCTGCGTAAAAATTTTGATTTTATTTAATAAATTCAGATTTTTATAGCACTTTTATATTTCTAACCTAAATCTGGAGGCCGAAAGGCTTCCAGCAAGTCTTAATTTATAGTTAAACAGCCTAAAACTCAATTCTCGAGAGAAAGGTCTATAGCATTAGACAGGGAATTTTACCCCCACTCACGGGGTGTACCATTTCTTATTTGATTTGTCCTCAATTTAATTAATATAATAGATTTTTAGATTAAAAAAAAAATTTCCAAAGCCTGTAGGTTGAGGACGCTGACACGAGAGGGCAGCTCACGCCCAAACACCCAGGAGCGCCAATTTGGAAAACCAAAACAAATACTTCTCTCATAATTTTAAACTATATATGCGCTGCTGTCCCGAGAGGGCGCTTCCAGCCATAGTCTCCAACTGATACTTATAGTAATCTTGTAACATTATTTTTTGTAATCTTTGTAGCATTATTTTTTTTCTGTTTTGGTCACACTGATTTGAGCTTCAAATCATCTTCACTATCCCCATTACATATACCTTCACTACCTTCATTATTAGTTTTATTATTATAACTATTAGTATAGGAGAGAGAAGACAAAATGTCCGGTCAAGAAAGAACTAAATCAGAAAAATTTATACTAGTGAAAGGGAAAAAGACTAACACTGTCAAGAGAAATGACACAGACAGAGCAAAGACAAACATTAAAACACCCAGCCCTGCCCCTGCCCCAGTGACAAGGTCCAGACATGCCACGTCTTCCAAAAATAATAATCACGACTTAGCAATCAAAAAGCAGGACCCGGACAATTCGTATGAAAATTCACACAATGAATCCTCATCCTCATCTTCAAGTTCAACAGGCTCAGAAATGAACCTAAACGAACATAACAAAAACACCAAAACTGACCCCAGCATAACAATCATTAATTCGGAGTCTGCGGTGACCAACAAGCCCAGCCTAGATCAAACATCTCAAGCCAGCTCAGTTACCACAACAAAACCCCCCTCCGAAAATAATAATAAAAATAAAAATAACAATAAATTAACAGATTCTTCAAGGCCAGCACGCATAGAAGCAGTAATCTGGCCAAAAACTCCTCAGATTAAAATATGCGGCTGCCCGTGCCCCTGCAAACCCCCACGAGACCTCCCAGAAATACTGAGAGAGGCCCAAGAAAAATACGTGCTAGCTCAAAAGCTAGCATCCCAATTAGAAAATGATAAAGGCTCGTCCATGACTCTAGTTCTGAACTCATTGGGAGAACTCTTCAAGGAAATGACCGAAACATGCATGGGAAAACCCAAGGCAAGTGATATCATCAGTGCAAAGATAAATACAAAACCAACCGGCCCCGGGCTGGTTAGCAAACCAACTCCAGCACAATGGCCACTCCCAGGACCGCCCAAACAGACAGTTAAAAAAATAGTAAACACAGCCATAAAAAATGAGATCAAACGCTCATCGAAAAACAACGGCTCCGAAAGAGTCGTTGTCATAGAAATGAGCGATGATCTCAAAAATTCATCCGAGCCAAAAAAAGCAATAATAAACTTTATAAAGCCAGCAGAAAATGGCCTCCAAATAAAATCCCTCAAGCAAACCGACGGGAAAATAGTCATCGTGACTAACACCCCAGACCAAGCTAAAAAATAAAAAATCTAACCCCCAAACTCAAGGAACTAGGCAAAATAAGATCACCCAAAGAAATCAAACCAAGGATGATACTATTAAATACCCCAGCGGAATTCAATGGCGAAGAACTCACCGAAACCATTATACAACAAAACCCCAATCTGGGCCTAACACAAGAAAATTTCGAACCTGTTTACAAAACAGGCAAAAGGGACCTGACTGTGTGCCATTGGGTAATCAATGTCAACCCAGAGTTAAGAGAGAAATTACTAAAAGTAAACTACATCTTCGTTCTCCACCTAGCATGCAAAATCCATGACTATACAAACATCAAAAGATGTTTTAAATGTCAGAGATTCGGACATTTAGCAAAACACTGCCGCGATACAGAGGAAACCTGTGCCCACTGCGCCTCAAGAGGACACAGGAATCTGGAATGCCCCTCTAAACTCAAGCCCCCCAAGTGTATAAACTGCACGAGACAAAATAAAAACAACTCCCATTCAGTCCGTCACGAGATCTGCCCGGTCTACCTAAACGCAACCAAAATAAACGTCAGGAAAACTAATTACCAAAAATGTCCATGAATATACACACCCAAAAAGAACCGAACCAGCTGCTAAAGTTGAAAGTTATTCAACTAAACGCACAGAGATCCAAAACAGTAGCGGCGGAAGTTAGACATCAGACCAATACAGGGGTCGACATTGTCCTCCTCCAGGAACCCAACATAAACAACAAAAACAAAAATAAACTCTCGGCATACACCGAATTATCGGACAAAATAATAATCCCCCCGGAGAAAACCCAAAGGTAGGAATCATAATCAAAAACAAAAAAATTATACCACTAAACATAGACTGTGGTGGAAGCGAGCATGTTCTGGCGGTGCAGCTCAGTCTCCCGGGAATGAGCTTCTATGTCATAAACGCGTACTTCCAACACAGTTACTCTTTCGAAATGCGATCAGAACTGCTGAATCTCATTGAAGTCCAACTCACAAAAATTGGCATCAACGAAAAAGTGCTAATTTGTGCAGACTTTAATGCGAAATCAGTATTCTGGCACTCACCAAATTCCGACATACATGGTGAAAATATAGAAATTTTCATCAATCAACACGACCTGGCAGTCTTAAACAAACCAGGCTTCCCACCAACCTTTAGCGCAACACGGGGATCATCTTATATAGATGCGACCCTATCAACACAAAATTTCGCAAAATCTATACATAATTGGAAAGTGATTGATAACCTTACAATTTCAGATCACAACTCTATAACCTTCGAAATCTGGTCCGAAAAAGACCAGTCATCACTTACCGAATACGCGAGCAGTAGATATAATCTAAAAACTGCTCAATGGGATCTATTTGAATGTGGCCTCAACACCTACTTTGAGATACAATCACTCACAAAATTACAATCCGACCCTCCGAATAGGGCCGCCGAGATTCTAAACCTCAAAATTAACGAAACCTGCGAAATAGCAATTAAAAAACAAAAACACTTCAACCGCAAGGTTCCCTGGTGGTCAGAGGAATTAACACTCCTAAGACAACGAGTGAACCAACAGTCAAAAAACATTAGTAACACCAAAAGGCGATTCGGTCCCTGTCCTACACTAGATAGGATGATAAACGAATACAAAAAAATTCGGAATAAATATACGCGACTAATAAAAAATTCAAAAGCCAAATGCTGGCAGGACTTTGTCACGGTTGAGGGAAATAGAGACCCCTGGGGACTTCCATATAAAATCATACGAAACAAAATAACAAGTGACTGCGTCTACCACGGGGCAGACGGAATCACTAAACTCGACGAACTGGGAAACAAAATGCTCACCAAAATGGTTCCCAGTTCGCAAGAGCAAACCACGTCGGATGACTATGCGAATGACAACTTGGAACCACCCATCGTGAGGGACGAAATTAAAAACTCGATCCTCAAGATGCGGAAAAAGACCGCTCCAGGTATAGACGGAATATATCCAGAAATTCTCGCGAAAATTTTCGAACTAAAACCCGAAATCCTCATCAACATTTTCAACAACTGCCTAGAAAATAGAACCTTTCCAAATCCATGGAAGGTGGCAGAACTCAAAATTTTACTAAAAAGTGGCAACAGAGACCCCAACAATCTGGGCTCTTACAGACCCATCTCACTGCTACCTTCAATCGGGAAGCTATTCGAAAGAATACTCCTCGGACGAATACAGACTGATTATAATAATATGAATCTGGAAAATAGCAGTCAGATGGGATTTAAAAAGGGACTATCAACTGATGATGCCCTCTTGCGAATCACTAAGCTCATCAGAGCAAATCAAAAACAGCAAAAAAACAAAAATATCCCCACAAAAAAAAATCAGGAAACGGTCCACACCATGGGACTGTTCCTAGACGTAAAAGGAGCATTCGACAATGTATCCTGGAGCGCTATCTTTCGAAGGTTGTCAAAAGCAAACATATCCAGTACGCTATACGAAACAGTAAAATCATACTTCACTAATCGTAGAATGATATTGAAACTTGGGGACACTAATAACGAAGCCACAATGGAAAGAGGATGCCCCCAGGGCTCAATTATGGGCCCCTTGGCCTGGAATTGGGTCATGGATGAGCTCCTCGACAAATTGACAGAGCTTGAATCCGAAGGCATACACGCCACCGCGTATGCAGACGATCTAGCCCTGATAATTTACGGGAAATCGCGAGACGACCTGATTAGTAAAGCCAACACAGCCATTACCGTAACCCAAAATTGGTGCCAAAATAGTGGCCTACAACTTGCAGAGGAAAAATCAATAGGAATCCTCTTTTTCCACACGCTTAAATTCAATAACAGAATCATTATTAAAATCAACGATAAAAACATACAGTTCAAAAAAGAAGCCAAATATTTGGGAATCTGGCTGGACGAAGATCTGACATTTATTCCACATTTCAAAAAAGTAAAGGAAAACATCAACTCACTTTCCAATAGCATCAAATCAATCGCACGACAGAAATGGGGTCTTAATCAAAAAACAGTCGCCCTGTATTGGAAAAGTCTATACCTTCCAATTGCTACATATGGAGCTGTCGTTATTGCTCAAAATCCTGAGCAAGTATCACTAAACAACGCAATGAATGCGATCGATCGAGTCATTCTTCTTGGCTCGATAAGAGCATGCAGAACTGTGTCAACAGCAGCGCTTCGGGTATTAGCAGGTGCTGCTCCACTCCGATTAGAAATAAAAAAACTAGCAGCAAAACACAAAATCCGAAAAAACATCAACGCCACGTTAGGACGATATGAATTCATACAACATGAATCCATGGAAGACTACCGTGTCGAACGCGAATATACAAAACTAGATCTCGAAATAGGCAGACAATGGCAAGAGGAGTGGGAGTCAGGTGACACAGGTCACCTTACCAAGCGATTCTTTCCACGTGTCAACTACGGGAATATGCCTAAGTGGTATAATCCCGACATGTTCACGCTATTCCTCCTCAGCGGTTACGGGTCAATAAATGGCACGCTTCACGCGAGGGGCGCGGCAGACACACCCAGTCCAAACTGCCCTCAATGTTCAAACACTGAAGAAACTGTCGAGCACATTCTCTTCGAATGCCCGCTCTACACGGATCTCAGATACCCTGAACTAGCTAATGAAAACTTTCGGAACAACCTTCCAAAATTAATAGAATCAAGCGATCTATTCAGTAAATTCAAAACCTTCGCTGGACTGGCCTTCCCCCACCGCAGACTCATAATACAACAACTAAGGAGCCTCACTCCAGACGCTTTTGAAAACACATAATAGAAGACTAAGGACAAACGGCATTAGAAATACAATGCCTCCTATCCGCTCCTTCTCTCTCACTCTTATAATTAAGTGGGCCTGACCAACTATTCTGACCAGACCAACAAGGGGCGGGGACTGCAAAGTCCCGGCCCCTTCAAGCATGCTAATATATATATAAGATTAACCTAGATTAAGCATCTTAGAGCAGCACTATTGCTACTCTGGGCAAGTAGAAATTCTAACCAATAGGGTTAGAACACACACAAATAGAAATAAAAACTAACAAATAGTTAACTATTTAACATAGAAAATTAGCAACGTAGTATAGATACTTTCCACTAGATTATAAGCTGATAACCTAATCAACAAAACCCTAGTATATAAGTAAAATACGAGAGGAATCGAGAGTTCACCTCCTCGCGGTAACACACGGAAACGTCCCTTCAGGGCGGCTAAGTAACTCTCACCGCGGTCGCAAAACAAACCGATTATGGATCATAAATCCATCATCAAAGTCACTTGTCTTAAACAAGTTAGTCAAAGTAATATGGTTGGTAATGAGCTTTCCGGTTGCTCGCAACTCTGCTCCCAGACCTCCATCAAAGCAGTATGTAGTATATGTGTGTGTGTGTGTTATTCCTCAAGTATTAGATGAGAATCGATGGCTATTTTTGATTTTAAGTCGATTCCTCCATGTCTTCAGCAATGGTTACCAATAAAAACCGAAATGTCAAAAATCCAATATAGAATGGTTATTCCTCAAGTATTTGATGAGAATCGATGGCTATTTTTGATTTTAAGTCGATTCCTCCATGTCTTCAGCAATGGTTACCAATAAAAACCGAAATGTCAAAAATCCAATATAGAATGGTTATTCCTCAAGTATTAGATGAGAATCAATCGCTATTTTTGGTTTAAAATCGATTTCTCTATGTCTTCAGCAATGGTTACCAATAAAAACCGAAACGTCAAAAATCCAATATAGAATGGTTATTCCTTAAGTACTAGTTGAGCATCAATCGCTATTTTTGGTTTAAAGTCGATTTCTCTATGTCTTAAGCAAAGGTAACGGATAAGAAAACAACGCAGTTGCTATGGTTACTTATAAAAATTTCCTACCAAATTTTTACCATTTCACAGCGAGAAGCCTAACCATTCTTACTCAAGTTAGGTTAAATGAAATGAATAAATTTTAAAGAATTTAAAACAAAAAATTAAAAAAAAGTACTATTTTACTCTAAAGTACTTTAAAATATGATTTTACTAAAAACTTTATTTAACCTTTTTTGTGGTCCCCAAGGTACTTAATTAGGATATTAAATTTCATCAAAATTGGTTAAGTCATTTTCAAGATATTTAGAAAAAACGATAACATCCATCCATCCATCCATCCATCCGCACGCACTTCCAAAAAAATGGCACTTTTTGGCCTCTCGACGAGATTCCAGGTAATTTTTGGCAAAACCGTCACGTGCTAAAATTCAATCTCATTGAATACTTCAATTTGTGACCTTAATTGAGTCCATTGGTTCCGTAGTCTTTACCTGAGGACCCTTTGAAGTCGCGCTTGCCGCGAGACCCATTACAATACTTTCTCCCATGCTTCGCATTGGATAAAGTAAAAATCTTTATATAAATGTCAACTTCCGGTGTTCCGATTTCAAGCAAAAGCTTGCTGTACCCCTTCCAGCCTATATCGAACTTAAGTTTCGAATTTCGTAGTTCTGAGATTTATGGTTGCGAAACGCAGGGTGCTATTCTTACGTACGTAAACATCAACTTCCGGTGCTTATATTTTAGCCAAAATCGGTAAATTCATGATAAACAGCGTATAAAACTCTACTGAAATCCATTGTTAGGTTTAGGGTTACAAATTTTTGTCGACCAGTGTTAATCTTGTCGAATTTAACTTGGTTGCACCCAAGATTTCACTAATTTGTCGAACTTGGGCTGTTTTACTTTCACATTTATATTCATAGAATATAATGGGAAAGTATTGTCTGTCTGGGTCCTGACTTTTGAGAGCTTGTATCTCAAAGGTGAAAAAAATTAATTTCATTTTGTAACTTCTAGGTGGAAGGAATCGATGCCCTTAATAGCTGGAAATCGGGTTTAGGGCATAAAACTGGAAATTGTGGTCCCTAGAGGCCAAAAAGGGCCCAAAGATTCATTGGTCAGTGCGTACTTATGTACACCCCTGCGTTTCGCAACCATTCTTTTCAGAGTTACGAAATTCGAAACTTAAGGTCGATATAGACTAGAAGGAGTACAGCAAGTATTTTTTTTTATTTTCTCAAAAACGGCTGTAACGATTTTTTTAAAAATTAGTGTATTTATCAAGTGTCATGAGTTATTAGATGTGTCAAATTTTTAATCCGATTGAAATAAAGGAAGAGGTGTAAAGTAGGAATGTCGTGGCTCGCGGAATTTCGAAAATGTGTCGTGTGGTGAACACACCAGTTGATTTTTACAGAAATGTTTTGAGTGGGATTTAATAATATAAAATCTATCAAAAATAGACAATTTTCTTTAAATCAAAAAAATTAATTTTAAATACCGTATTATATTTAAAGTTATTACTAGGGCAGCTCGAAATCTGAACACATCCCAAAATTTAAGCTAAGCGTTCAAAGCATTGAAAAAGTTAACATTTTTTCCTCTAATTTGGTTCGCAATTCTATTGCTAATGCTTACACACTTATTATAATCCTCTTTTACAAATTATTGGCCCAGACAACAGATGATTCGTTTATCTCATGGAAATCATAAATTTTATCATAACAAGATTAATATTATTGATCCTATAAGTGGTTTGATTGATGGTATAGTTTCTCTAATCTCCTCTAGCATATTGTACAGTATCCCCCTTCACTAGTTGTTTATTATTAATTTGTCTATTTTGATTTATTTATTATTTCAATTAGTATTTGAAATCCAATCTATTTTCCACTCGATATCACTTGTCATATTTTATATTCATTATATGGAAATAATTATTCTCGAATTTATAATCATTATCTCTGGATATGAATATATATTTATTTACAATCAAAAGTCCAAATTAGAATTTAATTACATTTTAATTCACATGCATTCGTTCCATTCAATCAAATTATACAATTCTTAGATGTATTCTCCAATCTATCAAAAACTCAAAAAAAGCATTTTTTTCCTTATTTATTTATTTATATATTAAGATCAAGAGAACAGCTGTTGGCTCATATATTTTTTTCAGAATCTAGATGTTCGATAATCTGTTCTATGTTTAATTTAATAGATTTGGGATTGTCGAAATGAATCAACATTTCCCACCAAAAATTACTAACGAGATTTAAAATCAATTTATGGATTTTTTTCTATGTTGAAATTACAAATTAACGAAATTGTATTCGCTCTCTGTATGCAGTTTTGATTTTTTGACTGCCATCTATGTGCAATTCTGAATACTAATTCAAGAAAATGCTTAGAATAGATAAATTAATCATTTTATTTTCTACTTCTTAAAGATAACTCATTAATTAATTCGTAAATCCCAATGACAGTGTTAGATATTTGAATTCCCCGTTTTACTTATATGATTTCAAAATGTTACCTGCCCATAAATATATGAACCAGAATTATTAATATTATTTTGGAATAATCTTAAATGGAAATCTGGTTCAAACTGTTCGCTGACAAAAAACTCAAGATATTTTTTTATTAAACTTAAATTAAATTTAGTTTTATTAAACTTGATTTAAGGTAGTTCTTTCGCGACAATCCACACAAAAAGTTTTAGCCCCGTAACCACTCTATACATACATACATACATATGAACGGTGCTAAAATTTTAGGTTATGTTATTTTAACGTGACTGTACTTTTCACATCTTCATTATGAATGGATAGTATCCAAGCGATTGATCTTATATCCCTTCCACTAAAAATAATCGCCCAAATATGTTTTTTTTTATCAAAACTACCTGGTAAATAATTTCAATTTTTTTAAGCTACTTCGAATATATTATTCTAACAAATATTAGTTTTTCATCAAGATGGTAATCGTCTTCAAATTTTAACAGTGTGTTTATTATGCTTTTAATGACTTATATTCCAAATTTCGAAGACTTCTTAAATTTTTGCATTTGTGAAAGAACTGCCTTAAAATATTTTTTGAAAAAAAAGGGTTCCTATACAAGTGTCGATTTCTCACTTTCATAATGAATTTTGAAAGTATTTTTTTTTCTCATATAAAACATACGTACCCGGTAGTCAATTTTTTGTATGTATTTAAGACAAATTTTGAATTTTATTATAACTTCATTACTTACTTATACCAAAACGCACCCAGAATTGAACTCACACCCTCATGTTGTATTGTCTAAAAACTAATTCTTGGGATTTTTCAAGGTATTAATATAAATCATTTCTAAACGCTGACATACAAAATTCACTTAAATATGACCACTTTGAAGCTCTCTCATAAGGTTATTTTAAAACGAAATAATAATAATAAAGATAAATAAAAATAAATCTTATTCTACTTAAAGAGATCTTTACAGGGATACCTCACACCTCATTATAAAAAATATTTATTTATATTTTTACCCGACAAGAAATTTTATCTCATAATTGGTAATCAATGATTAAAATTTTTACAAAATTTTTGATATTGATAACACGTAATTTACGTAAATTTCAAACTTCTAGTTTATTTAGTTTACGAGTTACAATGCTCTGACAGCGATAGTAATAGGGTCTCGTTTTAGTTTTAAACAGAACCCTAAAAATGACAATCGAATATGGAAACTTGGGACCTCGGGGTTAGAGAATTCTTATTGAAAATTGTAAATAATTTTATGTATTTTTATTGGTTAATACATTTATTTATTTATTTGCTAAGTTCCAACTTTCATGTCCATAACATTCGCAGTCAAAAAAATTGGCACTATGGTGATGAAAGCGAACAGTCTGTTGAAAAAGATTTCACTTTTTCTTAACAATTTTTTTGATTATTCATGTTTAGAAAAATATATAATAAACAAGTTTTAATTTAAAAGCTAAAATGTCTATTAAGTGAATGTTTAATTAATAATTAGAATTTAAATAAATAATCCAACTTTCGAAATAGCCTGTAGATATAAGAGAATTCTTGGAGTAAACTTTTCTTCTAATGCCATATCAAATAAAATAAAAGCAAAGATAGATAATATAAAAAAATAACGGGAATTTATTAAATATGAATTTTCTTTTTTAGTGCGCGCCCAGACACCGTCGAGACAAGGTGTGTGTGTGACTGGATGGGAGACCACGGGAAGATTCCAGCCCTCTTCTACTTGGTGAGTTCATTTATTAATTTTTAATTAATAGAATAATATATCTAGTTAAGCTAAGAGTAAGTATATAGATCATTCAAAAGACGACTGAATGGTATTTCATCAAAAAAAATCAAAACATATACTCTTGTTATATATTATACGAATTCTGGAGACGAAACTATAGCAATTTTAAAGTCGATACGCGAAAAAAAATTATCACTTTATTAAATGATGGTTCAAAACAGTTCTTTTCGATTGATGATTTTTGTTTTACTATAGAAATGGTTTAAAAATGAAATTTGTTCAATAATTTTCCAGTTTTAAGGTAGTTGTTTCACGACAATACTAAGAAAAAGTTAATGCTAGAGTATATAGAAAAGACAATAAGGATACATAATTCATGATCCCAAAACTTTTTGTTGTTTATGTACCACTACTAGCTAATCCCGTGCTCGTTTGATAAATCTGGCAACACTGTCCGAGCTTGTATATATTTTATCATAGAAATGACAGATAAAATACATTATTAAGGAAGATTTATAAAACAAAATGTTCTTAATAAGCGTTCGAAAGCTGTTTCGGCAATGGCTGAAGCGAAAAAAGTCAAAAAAGTACTAAATTTAATCTACTTTTTAGGTTAAATAAATGCATTGTTGGCAGCTTGTTCTTAGTGTAAATTTTTCATTATACATTTTTCATTATTTATTAATTATTATTGAACAAAGTTTTTTTATTGAAGTTCTTCTTCAATTTTTGTACAACGTTTCGTCTCTCTCGAGACTTTTTCAAGTACTCAATTGGTTAGAACAACATTGGTTGAAATAAAGATAAAAATAACTGAGACATAGTAGAATTTTTTTCTTTCTAGATTGATACCATACAACAATATAAGTATATACTATACTATAAAAATTCTACTATGTCTCAGTTATTTTTATCTTTATTTCAACCAACGTTGTTCTAACCAATTGAGTACTTGAAAAAGTCTCGAGAGAGACGAAACGTTGTACAAAAATTGAAGAACTTCAATAAAAAAACTTTGTCCAATAAACTGAATTTTTAATCTATTAATTATAATGGACATTAATCAACATAAATTAATTATTATCTCAGAAACTGTGTTGTAACTATAAATTAAAATTTTCTTAAAAAATGTATTAGTTATTGTTTAATGTTGGTTTAGTTTTTTATAACAATCGTAAGAAGAGTTTTTAATTATAATTATATATGTATGTAAACTTTCTGATATCCCGTATAGTGCAATGCATAAGAGTCGGAAAAACTCTATATTTGGAATTTATTATTTCCGGAACTATGTATATTGATCATACATTTCTTATTGCCTCCAATCGATGCAGAAGTATTTAAATAATAATCTAGCCTAAATTTCAAAAAAATCCTAAGAAAAACCATATGGTCAAACAACTACCTTAATCGGAAAATATAGGGCTAGAAAGCCCAAGTTCTCCGAATAACAAATACAAATATTTTAACACAAGAAAGAATTCCCTAAGACACTTTGTCTGTCTAAGTAATCCTGAGTATTTGAATTCAGACTCTCATACAGATAGAAAAAATGTATACTTAATTGAAAACGGGTTTTCTCTAGACGTTTTTCAACACAATGGTCAAAAAATTTAAATTTTTAAGTGATTATACAATTCTATAGGCGGTACCTTTACAAAATTTTGTTAAGTTTGGTCGAAAGGACTAGAATTTTCATTTTGACCCTCCTCATTTTTTTGTCTGATATAACTACATTCCAGGTATACCCAGTAAAATCAACTTACAGCATTGAACTTTCAAGTGTGCAAATGGAATGACTTATGAAAACCTGATATTTACTAGCAAATACAGGGCGGATCATAAAGATCTGCCACATTTTGAAAGCGGTATAAAAAATGAAAAAATTTAACTATTAGAAAAAAACTGAATATATTTTTAAAAGAACATTATTTTTTAAACAAAAAAAAGGGTGGGAGGGGATCAAAAATGAAAATTCTAGCCCTTTCGACCAAACTCAACCAAATTTTGTAAACGGACCCCCAGAAGGCTAAAAATTCATAAACTAACCACCCAAAATGGGCGGAGGGTCAAAACAATTCTATCCCTTTCGACCAAACTATGTATACAAAATTTGCATGAGTTCGGTCGAAAGGGCTAGAATTTTCATTTTTGACCCTCCCCTCATTTTGGGTGGTTAGTTTTTACATTTCTGCTTTCTGGAGTTCCACAGAATATGTATATAAAATTTTGTTAAGTTTGGTCGAAAGGACTAGAATTTTCATTTTTGAGCCCCTCCTCATTTTTTTGTCTGATATAACATTAAAAAATTCATTTTATGTTATTTTCAAAAAAATTTATTTTTTATACCTCTTCAAAATAAGGGAGATCTTTATGCCCCACCCTGTATAAAATTTAATTCATTTGAATTAATAAAATAGAGATGCGTACGTAGCTCCTTAAAACTTTGCATGGAATTTCAGGCAACATTTTTTTAGGGATGGTACCCTAGTTTTGAAAAAGTTTTTCAAATTTTATTTTATTCTTTCTTTGATGGGTTCCATAAAAAAATGTTAACAAGATTCTTCTGTTAATTTACAAATTAAAAGTTTGAATTCTCATTTTAGATTACGTTAAGCAAAATATTTGATTAAAATTGTTGGAATGGTGGGGGCAATTTTTTTTTATAAAGAGAAAGTGTGAAGAGAGAATTAATCATGAACCTTTCTCTTTTTCTTTCCTTGTAATTGCTCATCCCCTTGGGTTTATTTCTCATCAAATCATCGATCCACAGGTTGAGGGGATGATAGCCCTTTTTTTATTTTTAAAGAGACTGCTCTTCAAAGTGGAGACGAAATCGCAGAGATAACTTTTTCATAAAACTCGTTAAATTCGCAGCCACCGGAATGCTCAGCTTCTCTCTCTCATGGACCAAAAAAGAGCTCCTAATCTCGCCGCGCCGGCTGGCCGGTCAAAAAGAGCGATAGAATATTGGATAAATTTTAAATACCTTTAAGGAGAATTTGCTTCATCAATCATGATCCCCTTCCATTCTCGAATTATTTATCTAAATAACATGTCAATAGAAATCCTTCTACCGGATTTTATTTTAATTTTTAGGGAAGAAAATTATTAGCTTGGATAATTGAATTTTGGCTTGTAAATGGGGCATTCCACGCCAAATTTGACTGTTTTAAAAATTTTAATTTTTGATTTCGTTCATTTTTTGACATTTTTAACCGACTTCAAAAAAGGAGAAGGTTCTCTAATCGACTGAATTTTTTTTTTTGTGCCTATGTTACCTCATATCTCCGCCAATTGTGAACCGATTTTGAAAAAAAAATTTGCATTGGGTTCAGTCTAGCTTCTGATTGGTCCCATTTTTTTTTATTGGTATTAGACCTTTTTTGTTAGGTTTGTTCAGGCCTAACTTCTTCGTTTGTGAACCGATTTCGATGATTCTTTTTTTATTGGAAAGGAGGTATTTTAGGGATAGTGCCATATTAATTTGGTCAAGTTTTGATGATATGATCACTATTAATAACATCACTAAAAAGAGAATAATAAAAATAATTTTTAAGAAAAAAATAAAACCGACTTCAAAATATTAAATGCAACAAATAAAATACACTAAAAGGTATAAAATAATTATTATCTTATTTAGTTACAACTAAACGACGAAATATTAACATGAAACCACTTTTTGATGTCGGTACCAAACAAACTATACCTATAAGCGAGCATACCCCCCAAACGTACTAAGTAAGATCCGTCTAGTACGATTCATAAAAGATATATGTTTGGCACCGACTTCAAAAAGTAATTTCATGTTAATATTTCGTCGTTTAGTTGTAACTAAATAAGATAATAATTATTTTATACCTTTTACTGTATTTTATTTATTAAATTTAATTTTTTGAAGTCGGTTTTATTTTTTTCTTAAAAATTATTTTTTAGTATCCAACCAAAAACTTTTCCTGGTAAATTTTGAAATTTTTTTGTTCACCGGTTTAAAAAATGTCGAATTTCGGTTTTTCTCTCATGTAATCTTCAAAAACTCATATTCAAAATGTTTGTTTTTTGAAATTTTTGTATATTTTACATACTTTTAAGAACAAAATGGAAGAAAATTATTTAAAGTGTTTTTACCAGTAGTATATGCATTTTTTGAGTTTGAATATTTTAATCTTGTTTTTGAAACTGTAAATATGTACTCTTCAATTTTTTCGATAATTTTTTAGTTTAAACTTCGATTATTCTACTTATTTTTAACCGGATTATTAGTGGTCATATGATAATTACTATTTTATTTTCGATTTTTTATTTTTATTTTCTTTCAACAAACTAAAAAATACTAATTATTTATTTTAAACACCTGTTAACGATAAAAATCAATTCGAAATAACTAAAAAAAGGTCAACTCAATACCAAAAAGTGGTTTTATTAATGTTTAATAGCAATTAAATTTTTTTCGAAATTTTCAAAAATCGAAAAAAATAGTAATTATCATAGGCCCACTATCAACCCGGTCTTAAATTTTGTTGAATGAATAGAAGTTTAAAATAAAAAATTATCAAAAAAACCGAAGAATAGGTACATACAATTTCAAAAACAAGATTAAAATTTTCAAACTCAAAAATCGCATTTAAAAAAACTTCTAATAATGTTTTGTATTTTTTTAAAAATATGTAAAAACCCAAAAATTAAAAAAAAAATTGTGAATTTGGACCATTATTGAAGAAATTATGAGCGAAAAACCGAAATTCAATATCTTTTAAACCGGTGATCAAAAAAATGTCAAAGAATGAAGGAAATCAAAAGTCAAAATTTTTCAAATCGGTTCAGTTCAAACGTAAAACGCGACATAAAGAGAAATCAATTGATTTACATTATGTTTTTCTGGTTTCTTTGTTTATTTTTTAATTTTTTTTAGTATATTTAGCCCTCGACTCAAGAGTATTCTTATAGAGGGTTGAATTTTAATATTATTTGTTATATATAAGTGAGCAAATCCAACATATTTTGCATTGTAAAGTCCCATAGGTTTTTTTTCCAATTTAAGATAAATTTTCCATTTTTAATAATATAGTCTTTAATTTTATACATTTATTGTTGCACTTATAAATTTTTTACGCCGATTTTACTCAATTTCATTTTTTTGAATTCAAATAATCTACAAAAATTCAGTTTTATCCACTGTCCAATTTGGCAAAAAAAAAGTTAATTACTACATTTATTTCACTTATCGTTTTCGACAAATTACAAAAAATTGGAAAAAATAACTATTACAGACATTTTGACAAAACAATAATTATCTCGAAAAATATAATGTTTTCGATGTTCACTGATTAGAGCTTTTTTGTAGACCTAAATGCCATGGTTTCGCTCAATTTTTTTTAATCAAAATAGTTTCAGGCGTTTTTTAGATATTTTGAAAAAAAGAAGGAAAAAACCCACTTTTTTCATGCACGATTACAATACTTGACCATACCCTGTATGGTAAAGTAAAAGGTACAATACTTATAAAAAAAACGAAACCAATCGGGCACTAGACTGAACCCAATGGAAAAAATCATAGAAATCGGTTCATAATTGGCGAAGAAATCAGGTAACATAGACACAAAAAAAATTCAGTCGAATTGATAACCTCCTCTTTTTTGAAGTTGGTTAAAAACAATAAATATACATGTATAGGTGAAAAAAATTTATTTAATCTGATTCTGTCTATTTCTCTTTAATTTCAATCTAAATTAATACTACTAGTGAATATATCTAAAATGTTTTTGACTATAATTTGAGTTTTTGTTGAGTTTTTTTTTTAAACTTCAAACTTAAAATTTTCTTCGTTAAAATTTAGTGGATAAGAATATATTTTAAAATCACTTTCTAAATTGAGAAATTTTATTTTTCATTTATTTTAAAAATGTAGTGTAAAATTCTATCGATTGAATCATTAAAGAAATAGAAAGTCGGAAATAAGTTGAATAGAGGCATGTGAAACGGTTAGTAGTCGTGAGACTACTTTTCGTAGTATTATGGATGGTAGGAAGGATAGAGATCTTGTCTCTCTGGTTCGGAACACCCGAATCTGTGTCACCCTCACACTACTTAACCCTTCCTTGCCAAGGCTATTCGTTTTTGGTTTAGTCCCATTCTATTTTCTGGCTGTATATAGAATCAATTTTTGGAGCCCTTTTTGGGCCACAAAATCAAATGTAAACAAAGATACAAAATTTCATATAGATATTTGTCCATTCTACTGGTCTGATAAGCAGAAAAGGTGCAAATTAGAAACGTGGAATTTTAATTTCAATAAAGCGGGTCTTGAAAGACAGAAGGTTATGAGCAAATAAAACATATTTTGCATTGAACAGTCCACTAGGTTTTTTTCCAATTTAAGATAAATTTTCCATTTTTAATAATATACATATATAGTAATATTTGGAATATAACAGTAGGTGTCATTTCAAATTACAGCTTAGAACTGATTTTTAAATTCTACCCCAGGGGTAGAAGACTGGTGGTGTGGGGAGTGATCGGAGGTGGGGAAGAGGAGAGAGTTCAGAGGGCGGGGATAGGTTTGGTAGGGTGAAGAATAATTGGAGGGGTCAGGGTGGAGTAAAGTGATCGAAAGGGCCTATTGAAATTCTAACTTCAGAATATATCACTAATAAGATTTTAATTTCACTAAAACGCCAGAAATTATTTAAATAACTTTTATATGTAATAAATCGTTCTTAATCAAATAAAAAATAATATAAATTTTAACAGCAGTTTTTAGTTAAATGAGAAAAAGAGAAAGAGAGATGAAATATTTTAAAAATTCTCTCTTTATTCTCTCTCAAATACATAATTAATTTAATTATATAACCCGAAATTATTCGGAACAGTTTATACTTTAATTATAGGCCTGCTGCTTTTATTATAATTAAGCAAGATTTATATATCATACATATATACTCATCTAGATAATGAATTTAAATCGATATTCATATCAAATTTTTGTGAATTTCACCTTAATAAACACGCATGGCCTCACAAAATAGACACGTTTCGACATTTAAATTGACGTAATATAATAAATGCGCCGAGGGCGGGCTTCGCAACTGGTAATTAAAATAATCCATAACGCCTCGGATTTAGTAATTGACAATCTCTCGTGATTTTCTATAGAAAAAAAAAAATACATCTTTTAAGAAACAAATCGAATAGTTCATTTTGGTGGTAAAATATATTTGTATATTCAGAACGACAAACTGATTCGATTTTGAACTCTTTGTTTGGAAAAGAGTGGAATTTAGAAAAAAATATTAATTTTAAAAATGATCGAAATTTTAAACAACAAAAATTCCAAAAACAAAAGATAAATTAACAAAAGTTCAGATATAGACTATTTTTTCTAGAATTTATCAAAAAATTCGAAACTCGATATATGCTAGAAGCAAGCTTTGGTTTAAATCGGAACACCGGAAGTTGACATTTACATGAAAGATTTTTCGTTTTTACTTTACCATACAGGGTATGGTCAAGTATTGTAATCGTGCATGAAAAAAGTGGTTTTTTGCTTCTTTTTTTAGAAATATCTCAAAAACAGCTGAAACTATTTTGATTAAAAAAAATTGGGAGAAACCATGGTATTTCGGTCTACAAAAAAAGCTCTAATAAGTGAAGATCGAAAAAATTATATTTTTCTAGATAATAATGTTTTGTCTGTTACTTAGTTAGTCTGTTAGTCTGTGCGTTACTAAATTTTTGTGGGCGAGCTAGCTCAAAAACTAGTGTGAATATCGAAACCAAACTTCACACGTAGTATCGGTCTATTGAGATTAAGAGCTGATTAGATTTTGGTGCATATCGACCAAAAATTAGGGGGGGGGGGGTGTATGGTCAAAAAATGAAAATCTAGGCTCTTGTAGCAAGCTCAACCAAATTTTGTATACATAATCAGTGGGGCCCCAGAAGTCTAAAAATGCTCCCCTACATGCTTATAAATAATTTTATTAAATATTAAATATAAGTGAGGGGCCAGGTTGTATGGTAAAGTCAAGTGGATGGCCCCATCAGAACACGTCAGTTTTTTTTTTTTTTCACAAACACGGCACTAATGATTTTTTTTTAATTGGTCTACTTATCAAGTCTTATGAGCTATTTATTAGTCGTGTATAAATTTTAATCCGATTGAAATAAAGGAAGGGGGTCTAAATTAGGAGTGTCGCGATCATTTCAAATAAGAGAGAATGTGAAAGTCGTGTGGTGAGCACATCAGTTGATTTATCATCTATTAGAAAATGTTGTGCTCAGAATCAAATTATCTTCCAAACTAGTTTACTAAATCTGTTCTATGTTTAAGTTTATAGATATTGGGGTTATCTCGGTGAAATAACAATTAACAATAATTTTCCGATTTCCCTTCAAAAATTCTTAAATTACGTATTCATAAATAGCAGCTATTGATTATATTTATTTGAAATTTGTATTTATTTCTCTAAAATTGTAGTCACTTTTGATGTAGAGGATTGATTTTTGCCTGCCATCTATGTACAATTCTGATGAAAAATAATGTTTCGAAATGTATTTTTATTTTTTGGTTTTTTTGACTTTTCGGCATTTTTAGCCATCAGCCAATTTAGGATATCATTATTAAATTGTTTTTCTATGTAGGCATCAGATTTTTAGCAGATTGCCTCGAGTCGAATTCGAACCCGCATCCGCTTGACCAGCAGGATTGTACGCTAGCCACTCGGCCAACCTGACCCCCATTATTTTTATTTAAAATAATTTAATTTCCAAGACAATATGTATCATTCATTGTCTATTTTCAAAATATTTATTTGTTTATAACTGCTTTTTTAAAGAAACTATTTTTTCAAATTTTCCATTGGTAAGAATTTTCACGCTGGAACACTGCAGGTGATATTTTCAACCCAAACGGGGTCCGAGTCCACTGATAATGACCATTCTGGGTAACGAATGCTGTTTTATACCTATCTTTTTGTCTCACTGGTAGTGACCAAAAGGCAGAGTTTATATCAAGAACCGTATACCATTGACACTTTCTTGAATTTCTGAATTTTTTAATAAACGTTTATAGATTGTTCTATAAAATATATGTATTTATTTACATATTCTTTATATACGAACTAGCTGCAAGGCCCGCCTTCGGCGGCCCTTCTAGCCAGGGGCACGCCCCCTGGACCCCCAACCCAAGAACCCCACCCTCAAACTCTACTCCCACCCTCCGCACCCAGTTTTTCTAGCTTTACAAAATTTGGTTGAGTTTGGTCCAAGAGAAAGAATTTTCATTTTTTGACCGTCCTTTCGATTTTGGGTGGTTAGTTTTTGCATTTCTAGCTCTCTAGAGGCCCACAGATTATGTATACATAATTTGGTTGAGTTTGCTCCAAGGGCAAGAATTTACATATTTTTCACCCTTCCTCCCCTTTTTGGGTGGTTTTTCGGGGGAATTTTTTTAACAAAAGTTGTCAGAAATCACATCCCCTACAACTTAATTGTTAATAGTTTAGGAGTTATTTGATAATTTTAATTCGTGCGCCCCCCCCCCCAATCCCCCCTTTTCGGTCAAAATATCAAAACGTTATATAGCTAAAAACGTAAGTTAGAAGACATCTGATACAAATATGAAATTTCATAATAATTCCTTCGGCCATTTTGACGTGAATCGTGAGCAACTTTTCGCGGAAACCACTGAAACAGACAGACAGACAGATAGACAGGAATTTTGTTGAGGGTGTTTTCATTCATAACTTTCCTTGAAACGAGTACAACCAAAATTTGGTGTGATTTGGAGCAATGTACAGACAAACCCTTAATTTTATCTCGTATATCGATATGTTTATTCGCAACAAGCACAGGACAACCTCATTGATTTCTCTTGGTGAATCAACAACCTGCTAGTCTCGGCAAAGAAAAACCTTTTTAATTAAAACTATTTATTAACCAAATTGTTTAAAAAATGCCAACCTTGTTAAAGATAGAAGATGGATGACGCGAAATATATTCGAATTAAAATAAATAAAATCTCTACTTTCTTTTAAGATGCAAATGAAAGAGTGAATGAGATACGAGATATCTGCATATTAATGGACACTGAAAGGTGAACAACAGCCTGACCTAGATATTATTACTAGCCTCGAACATTTTACATTCAATAAACTACAAGGGTAAATATTTATACAATAAAAATCTATCAAGGGGCTCTGCTCTCCACCTTTTGCTCGTTTTCTTCAGCTTTAGGCGATGTATTTTTACTTTGCCATAAGGGGAATGCAGAAGTATTACTAGGTACGCCCGGGAGGTAGGCTAAGCGCCAGTTCTTCTTCAAGGAACTGGAACTCTCTCCCAGCCTCCATCTTTCCCAGCACGTATAACCTTCAAACCTTCAAAACCCGAGTGCATAAACACCTACGTCTCCACCCCCTCACTTAATCAACTTTTCCTTCTCTTCGGTAATGCAAGGTTCTTTCGAGATCCATAGGGGCTGCTTCTTTACTAGGTCGCCCCTTCTTGCATTCGATTGCATTAAAAAAAAAAGTTGTATGTCGGTTGGTAAAGTCCTTGTAAACCGACATACAACTGACCCTAGTGTATTTACTTTACAATAAGGGGGATAGTGAAGTATTACTCGGTACGTCGGGAAAGAAGTTAAGTATTTTTACTTTACCATAAGGGGATGGAGAAGTATTACTTAGTACACCCATGGGGGAAAGGCTAAGTATTTTTACTTTACTACAAGGGGAATAGGGAAGTATTACTTTGTCCGTCGAGGAGGCAGGCTAAGGACCAGTTCTATGTCGGTTTGTAAAGTCTTTATTAAGTTGATAAATGGTCAAATCTTACTATTCACCAAGTGCCCGGCTGGATGGCCAATCAGACGACACGCACTTTCATCAGATTGGCCATCCGGTCGGGCACTTGGTGTATACTAACGTTTGACCGTTTGTCAACTTAACAAAGACTTTACAAACTGACATACAACTGGCCCTAAGTATTACTTTACCATAAAGGGAATGATGAAGTATTACTCGGTTGCCTCTCGGTCGAGAAAATATTGAATTAATGGAAAGATTCTTAAATTATTTTGCTCATTGTGTTGCAAAATTTCTGGAAAATAATTTTCATCCATGATTTTTTTTGTCTGTATGTCTGGATTCAGATAACCACGATAACTTAAGAACGAAATGTCAAAGAAAGTTCGTTCTTGTAATAAAATGTTTGTATTTCCGTTGCTAAGAATTGATTAGATTTTACCGAGGGGTGAACCGCGATTGGAATTGGGTGTACACGCCTTTGGAATTACGTGGAATTATTTTAGAATTCATTAGATAATGCCCCTACATCTATTGATCCTTCTACTTGGAAATAAAAGTTGAAGTAGGTGTACACGATATTAGGTCGCGGTTCACCCCTCGGATTTTAGGCTTTCTAACTCCAGATGTTCCGATTAAAAAAATGAAAAATTATTCAAAAATGTTTAATCCATTTCTATAATAAGCAATAATCATCAATCGAAAAGGTCTGTTTTGAATTATCATTTAATAAATTGATTATTTTTTAATTTACGGAAAATGCAAACAGCGTACCTTTTTGGTACAGTTTCTTCTTGTATAAATATCATTATAAAAAAACTTTCCATTGAATTTTCTAGTTAGTTTAAGACCAGATGTTGGGAGTTGGGTTGGCTCGGTCGGCTAACGCACTGGCCTCGCTTCGGCATCGATCGATTATGACGATGTTGGAGTGGGAGGCCGGGGTTCGATCCTGGCTGGCAAATAAAAATTTCTACCGGCTGAAAACTCAGCTCCCTCACTAACCCTTCTAACACTTTACTTATGTGCTGTCTAAATGGACTTTGTTCCCGGTGACATTAAATAATAAAAAAAAGCCCTGATGTCCTCTAAACACATTTATTTTTGTAATCCCTATATTTTAAAGGCATCAAATACTATCCCTTGGAGTTATCCCAGTGAAATTAACTTTTATAGACTTGGGGATAGAAAACTTCAAAAAATTGAACCTCCAAATGAGTGCAATACTTTTCTTATATGTTTCGCTATAATACCTATAAGTGAAATTAAAAAAAAAATCCAGTGAATTCAATACACTATCCCATTTGACGATTAATAGTCTTTATCTAAATAATAATATAAGTTTTTATAGTATTAGTAACAAGGTTTTACTTTGAAAATATAACCAATTCCACCTATAAAAACTCGAGAAGCGACAAACTTTTTCTACTTTAGATATTTTTTATGATATCTTTTCCTTAATTTTCTTAAGAGAAAGTATAATAATAAAATCTCTATATTTTCGTACTAGTCTCTTTTTTAAGACAAAATGATTATATACTTAACCCGGAAATGAATAAATGACATTGTTTTGTTTTATATTATATTTATTTTCTTTTTTAAATCAACCTATAATAATGAAAAAGAAAAAGGGGAGAAAATAATAAAAGAAAGAAGAGAGTGTGGGTGGCAGTTACTAAGTGACAAGTTGAGTTGTTCTATTTAGTTCGATTACAAAACTATTTAAGTTGAAACTTTTGAAGGTGGGTGACACTGTTTGAACAACTGTGGGGAGAGCTTACAGTTGGTTCGCAAGAGTTCAACTTTCAAATACACTTCCTTCCTGCAAATTCGGACAATCGATGCTGGAGAAAGTTGTGGAAACGGACGAAACTTTTTCCTTTTTTTTTTTTTTTATTTTTTTTTATTTTACTATATTTTCATTTATACGTGGTTGTTGAATCGTTTCCTATTTTATTTTATTTTTTAATCAAAGCAAATTCAAACTTTTTAGTGAATCGGAAATATGGTATATATAAATTGACTTTTTGAAATCTTATTATTTTACCAAGGGGTGACCCGCGATTGGAAATAGGTGTACACCTCTTTGGAAGTATTTCGGAAGTACTTGGAAATATTTCGGAAGTACTTGGAAATATTTGGAAGTACTTGGAAATATTTGAAAGTACTTGGAAATAGTATTTCATCATTCGCGTTCATATTTTATTAAATAATTCTAAAGTCGCAGGGAAGTGGACAAAAATCAAACAACAGAGTTAGTTATTTAATTTACCAGAAGTTTCGTCACTTTATTGAGACTTCATCAGTGCCTCATTCAATATAACTCTTTGTCAAAAATTCTCTCTAAGTTGAGAGATTTTTGACAAAGAGTTAAATTGAATGAGCCACTGATGAAGTCTCAATAAAGTGACGAAACGTCTGGTAAATTAAATAACTGACTCTGTTGTTTGATTTTTGTCCACTTCCTTGCGATTTTAAAGTACTTGGAAATATTTGGAAGTACTTGGGAATCTTTGAAAGTACTTGGAAATATTTGGAAGTGCTTGGAAATATTTGGAAGTACTTGGATATATTTAGAAGTACTTGGAAATATTTTGAAATTACTTGGAAATATTTGAAATTACTTGGAAATATTTGGAAGTACAAGTGGAAGTAGGTCTACAGCATATTAGATCGCGGCTCACCCCTCGAATTTCACTATCTATATCAGGGCTGTCCAATCCGCGGGCTGCATGCCGCTCGACATAAAATTATAAACTTATATAAAAATGAGATTTTTATATACTCACTGGAAAACATATCTGATTCAATTTGACCCGATAATTTTTTTTTTATTATTATTTTTTATAAAATAAAAAGAAATTGGAAAATTTTCTCAAAAATTTTCGATGAATAAAAGTGTAGATTTTACATTTTTAATTAGAATATGAGACGACTGTGGGTCAAAGGTTAGAGTATCGGGCCGTTGGCTTGAAGTACGGTGGTTCGAAACTGAGTATCGGCAGATAGTTGCAGCCGCCTCCTCTTGGAAAGCAATGGCAACCTACCAAGAGTATAATTGCCTAGCAACCTCTCCAAATTAGCCGGGTTAAAAAGTAGGTCCCGTATATCTGTATGCAAACAGCTAAACACACTCAGCACAGGTATATGTGGAGAGTAGCCGAAATGTCAGGGAGACCTGATATGTGGCACTTAAAGAAGAAGAAGAAATTAGAAACAATATATCGACTAAATTTTTATTAGATATAAATATTTTACCTGCAATCGTTTAGATTGAATGTATGGATATGTAATCAGACATCGAACTTAAATAAAAATTGAATAATGTCTCTTTATTAAAATTTTATAAAAAAATTATCTACCCAGAAACAAATATTATATTTTTGGTTTCACAATATTTATTCACATTTTGGAAATATGAAATATAAGTACGTATAATATTTGTGAAGCTATTTTAAAGAATACAATTATAAGCTTAACTAAAGGTAAAAAAAATGCAGTTTCCAATTAAAAATTATTCTTCACCTCATATTTTCATTTTCTAAAATATTTATTATTTCAGAATTTAAAATTTTTTGAAATGACTTAAAAACAAAAGAACTCAAAGATTATTTTACTATATTATTTGTGATTCTTTGTCATAGTGGATATCATTATTATTTTTTTATATATTTTTTTTTTAATGAAAATGATGAGTGAAAGAGTTACACCAAAAAGGTGCATCACCTAAAGGGTTGGGTTGGCCCCTCCATCGTGAAAAGAAGAAGAAAAGGGAATTTCTATGGGCTAGGTAGGGCTCGAAGGTATCTGTGGATACGGGTCTTAAACAGCTGAAGGTTATAAGTCGCGGGGAAGACGGTGGCTGGGAGCGAGTTTCAGTCTCTGGAGGTCATAGAAATAAAAGAGTTTGCGAAAGCGCTTGTTCGATTTTTATCCAATTTGACAGCAAAGGGGTGCTGAGCGTTTGAAAACAGCATGTTTCTCTTAAAAAGGGCTTTAGGGGGATAACCCCAGGAGTCTAAAAATGCAAAAACTAACCCCCCTACATGATTATAAATAATTTTATTAAATATTAAATATAAGTGAGGGGCCAGGTTTTGTGATAAAATCAAGTGGATGGCCACATCAGAACGTGTGCAGTTAATTTAAAATAAAGGCGATAAACGATTTCTAAAACAATAAGTTTTTATTAGTAGGTATTACATATACAAGAGAATAATAAACGTTAATTAAACAATTTACCTAAGACAATAGAGTTGAATAAAATTCCAAACTGATAATTTTGTAGAAAAAATAACTCCACGTGTCTCGTTTAGAGCCCAAAGAGAGCGATTTTTCATTAAGTCCTTGTGGATGAACGGATTCAGTTTTTTCATCAACGATTCTGTCCACCCAGTTCAATCTACACAATTGAAATTAAAAACGTACCATTATTTTAACAAAATGAAGCACTGATTACATTTTAGTACAATGATTTCCGATTAATAATGGAAGAATAAGCATTATAAATTAATTTTTTAAAAGGACTATATGGATAAAGTCTAGCAAACCACCTTTGCGATTTTTTTGAAATCATCGTACCAAATTAATTTTCTCTCACAGTGTTTCAATAGAGATAAATAAAATACAGTTCATAGAGCTTGTAATATTTTTAAAATCATAGCAATCATTTTTGAGAAAAAATTCATAAATAAAAACAATTTCAACCTTCAAGTAAAGAACATTAAAATGTATGACGATTTAGACCAAAAGCTTACTATATTGACGCTGGATGATGCCTAGCAAGAGATTAAAATTTGATGCTGGGATATTGCAAGCACAATATCTATATATATAAAGTATGTATATATGTTTGTATGATCCAAACGATCTGATTGGCCAGTGCATAGATCAGATTATAGCCGGACAAATATTTGCACTATTTTATTAGTTTATTATTTTTACGTCAATTTGAAAAGCTTGTTAATATACAAAAATAAAAGCAATACAATACAATCGTGTTTGTGAAATAAAACTTCCCCCCCCCCCCCCATGTATTTTTTCGATCACATTTTTTGAAACATTTTTATATTTATTATGTTGATTTTATTCAAGAGCACCTATTATTTCTTTAAGTTTAAAGATTTTTTTAATATATTAAATATAATGAGAATTTTGTGAAATTTTTTTACTCAATAAAAGTACATATTTGACACTTGGTGTCTATAGCTTACTTTATCATTTTATTTCTTTCATAGCACTCCTTCAAATATATAGACTTTTTGTCTTCAATTTTAATTTTTTAGTGAATAAAAAAATTATTTTGCTAATTTTTACTGCATATATTTGCATATTTCAGACCTTTTTGCAGTTTTTACTGCATAAAAATCTGGTCTCTACTCATAACCCTTTGAATTCTCGCATGGCGTAAGATCGATTACTTGACCCATTCTACTATATGGATAAAGTAATAAAAACAACATTGTCTAGTACTGATTAATGCCACCACTCTAAATGATTCGATTTCACACTTTTTATCCCATATTGCGGTGCTCGACTTTTAAAAAGGTTAAACGTTAACCGGCTGCTCTAGACTAATCAAAAACACCCCCAGAAAGAGATGGTTGGGCTGAGAGAACAACGCTCTAAGCAAAATAGACAAAAGCGATGATGTAAGTAAATCTTTCGTTCATTTTAGATAAGATGATTTTCCTTCTTTACGAATTCTATTTTTGTCAAATGATCCATGTAGAGAGAGAGAGAAATCCTTGATGTTTTTCCAGCGAACAGACGTTTTTCATTGTTTTTTTTTCTCTTTTTCTTTTAGAAAAGACAAAACATCTCTTTTTCCTTCTTCTCTGTGACCTGATAATTCAAGAAAGGAATCAACAGCACACGTGCCTGCTCGCCCGATTGCTACTAGGTGAGTAGTGTTCTTTCTAATTAAATACTCTAATTGTTCATTTCAGGAAAACTGCGATATATTTTATTTCTCGAATCTTTTCCAATAATAATAAAGTAGACTTATTCTTCGAATTTTGTTTCTTATTTTTGTTAAAGTAGTTCTTTCACAAAATGCAAAAATTCAAGAAGTCTTCGAAACTTGAAATATTAGTCATTAAAAGCATAATACACATACTGTTAAAATTTGAAGACGATTTACCACACCAAACATTAAATAATTGCAATTAAAAATGAAATTTTTTACATATGTTAGATAGGGTAAGGGTGGGGAAATGATCATTAATTTAAAAGTTTTTGTTTTGTTTTGTTTTGGAAAAACCAACCCCCCCCCCCCCTTACATTTTCCGTCTGTTCTTTGTTACAAAAAAGGATACATATGGTTAAATATGCATGTGTCCTGAAGTTGAATTTATAAGGTTGGCAACTAGGTGGAGTTCACTCATAGATGGCTTCAGTTGAATTTTTAGGTTTGTTGGCGTAGTCCAAATGTTAAACACATTTTGTTATTTGATAGTTGGCAATTCAGATGTCAATCAGTAAAAGTTTTATGATCGGTTGCGTAGTTTTCGTTTGGCGTTCGTTGAAAAATGGAAAATCAAAGGGACATTTTCGTCATATTTTGCTTTTTTATTTCCGCAAAGGGAAAAACGCATCGCAAGCTCACAAAAAGTTATGTGCTGTTTATGGCGACGAAGCCTTAAAAGAACGGCAGTGTCAAAATTGGTTTTGCCAAATTTCGTTCTGGTGATTTTTCACTCAAAGATGAAAAACGCTCTGGTCGTCCAGTTGAAGTTGATGACGACCTAATCAAAAGCAATAATCGATTCGGATCGTCACAGTACAACACGTGAGATTGCAGAGAAGCTTTCATGTATCACATACATGCATTGAAAATCACTTAAAACAACTTGCCTATGTTCAAAAACTCGATACATGGGTTCCTCACGAACTGAAAGAAACGCATTTAACGCAACGCATTAACAGCTGCGATTTGCTAAAGAAGCGTAATGAAAATGATCCATTTTTAAAACCACTGATAACTGGCGATGAAAAATGGGTTGTTTACAACAATATCAAGCGGAAAAGATCGTGGAGCAGGCCAGGTGAACAAGCTCAAACAACATCAAAAGCTGGTATTCATCAAAAGAAGGTTTTGTTATCAGTTAGGTGGGATTACAAAGGAATTTTCTACTTTAAACTCTTACCACCCAACCGAACGATCAATTCTGTTGTCTACATTGAAGAACTAACGAAATTAAACAATGCAGTTGAAGAAAAGCGGGCCGAATTAACAAATCGAAAAGGTGTTGTATTCCATCATGACAATGCAAGGCCACACACATCTTTGGTCACTCAGCAAAAATTATTGGAGCTTGGTTGGGATGTTTTGCCACATCCACCATATAGTCCTGACCTTGAACCATCTGATTACTTTTTATTTCGATCTTTACAAAACTCCTTGAATGGTAAAAATTTCAATAATGATGATGATGTTAAATCGTACCTGATTCAGTTTTTTGCTAATAAAAACCAGAAGTTTTATCAACGTGGGATTATGATGCTGCCTGAAAGATGGCAAAAGGTCATTGATCAAAATGGGCAATACATTACAGAATAAAGTTATTTAGTTCCATGAAAAAATTGTCTTTGATTTTCTAAAAAAAAAAAAATCCGCAATTATTTAATTAATAATTTTAACTGGCACCCAGCTAAGTAATTTTCAATATCCATACGGTATTGACCCCATGAAAAATAATATTTACAATTAAAAAAGACTGATGTTGAAGACCAAGTCTTCGAAAACTATAGTCTCAAACAAATAAATAATATATATACCGATATATAATTTCGATATATATGTGTGTATGTTTATTTGGATCAAGCAGAGGACAACCTCTTTGTTTCTCTTTGTAAATGATCATTATTTTATTTTTTTCATTGAAAGACTTTCACCATCTTAATGAAAAACAAATATTTGTTAGAATAATATATTCGGAGTAACTTAAAAAAAAATTGAAATTATTTACCACGTAGATTTATAATATAAAATAAAAAAAATATATGGGGGATTATTTTTTAGTGGAGTGTATAAAATATCAATGACTTGAAAATGATCCATTCATAAATAGAATATAGTAGCGTGAAAGAGTACAGTTACGTTAAAAAACATAACCTAAAATTTTAGCACCGTTCATATTTATAGAGTGGTTACGAGGCTAAAACTTTTTGTGTGGAATGTCGCGAAAGAACCTCATTAAATAATGAGAACTATAAAACTTAAAAGGGTTTCATTTCCCGAAGGGGTGTATTCTACCCTTCTGAAATGTAATAAAAATTATACATAATAGCTCGGATTTATTAGATAAGAATCTCTCGAGATTTTCTTTAGAATAAGATCTATAGTAGGTATATCAAATTTGTGATTTTATTGAGATTTAATAGCAAAAAAATTTCACTTTTTAACCGATTTTTTCAAATTTTTTAAAAAAGGTGACGCCATAGTAGAAAAAAAATAAAAACCACTTTTTGCCCAATTAATGATTTTTTTTGGGATCTGAAACTTTTAATAAAATAATAAGACAGGTACGCCCCATTGGCCCTTAAATTGTTCTTTCAAGACTTACTAATTGTTTACGACAAATAAAATTTATTAAAATTAGGAAAGGCTTTATTAAAATTAGGAAAGGCTTTATTAAAATTAGGAAAAGTGAATCGGCCCCCGAAAGATAATTTCTGATAGTTAGAGGATATGTATGTACTAATAAAATAATAAGATCCTGAAAGCTTCAGATCCTTAACTATATTGGTTTTTGAGAAAATACAAAATATATAAAAAAACAGAAAAAAATTCTCAGGATTGACTAAACCGATTGACCTAAATTTTTCATGTTTTGGGGACTGATAATAGCTTCTAGAAAAAAAATTATAAGCTATAACGGTTTATAAGATTCTTGAAAAAAAAATTGTTTTTGTTTTAATTTCAATTTTTGACCATGAGAAACTATTTTTAAACCCTATCTATTTCCCTATAATACTATGACCTTTTCAAATTTTTAAAAAAAATACGCCACACACACACACACACACACACACACACACATATATATATATATATATATATATGTATAATATATATAGTAGAAAAAATAAAAACTACTTTTTGGCCCAAATAATGAATTTTTTTGGGATCTGAAACTTTCATGATCTCATTATTTTATTAGTACCTACATATCCTCAAAGTATCATTAAATTATCTTTCGGGGGCAGATTCAGTATACTTATACCCATATGGCCTTTAAATTATTTTTTTAAAACTCACTAATTGTTTAGGACAAATATAACTTATTAAAATTAGGAAAATTTAAATTATTATTTTAAAATCAAGGCTTGTCTTTTATTTCCCCTCTATTAGGTCATTTCCCCTTTATTGTAACAACAAATTCAAACAGATACGTCGCTAAAGAAGTTTCACTTCAATAATGAATTAATAACCCTTAATTTGTATTTTAGAGAATTATATGCCAAAATAGAATTTCAGGCAAAAGTTTTCGCCTAGTCGAATAGAAATTAAACCAATAATTAAAACTACTGGACAAAGTTATAAGCTTTTCCCCTGAAATAACTATATCTCTACATTTGCATATGTTCATCTTTATTTGGAATTCCTGTTTAAATTCTCTGATATAGCGTGTGCTGCTTCTATAAATACATACACATAGGAATGTATACAGATAGTGGATACTTGAACGAGTTGGCTGCCTTTTTTTGCCTTCTCGCTTTCTATCTATTCTATTCAATTAAATCTACTTAAAATTCAATTGCAATTCACCTTCGTTTAAGAAAATTTCCATTTTAATTAAAACAAAATCAAATTGGTTTCTATTTTGTACTTTTCATCCTATTAATATTGTTTGTTCTCTCATGATTTTATTATTATTATTACTTTATACTTATATATGGCGGTGGCATATACACGAGGGGGGGGTGGGGGGCAGAATCCCCCAAAAGCCAGACCCTATCTATCTTTCAAATCTAAAGTTAAGCAAACAGCGTGAGATGGGAATCAAGTTTCTAGGATGAGTGGCTTGCATTTTATGAAGGAAAAACTGCGATTTTTTGCAAAAAATTGCAGTTTTTCAAAACTTCAACCTCATTGCGCCACGGGTTACCATTATTAAATTAGGATGAATTTTTGTTTAAATTGTAACAAATTTAATCTAGTTTAAAAATGCATAGAGAGGTCTTTGTCGAAAACGTGCTCCTTTAAGGCCAAAATGGGAAAAAATCGAAAAAAGTGCGAGTTTTTGGGATATTCAAACAGAGATCCAGGGGTTTGTTTTTTGGATCCCTATAAAATATCGAACTACTAGACCAATTAATCGACTCGAAATTTTGTCCTCTTTAATTTACTATAGAACGGTTATTTACAAAATATGGACCGTTTTCGAGATATAAGCGAAAAACTAGAAAAAATTGTCACCCACACTTTCGAAGTGGATTAATTATCCTTAAGGACCTTTTCCACTTTTCATCCAAATTAAACCAAATGTTAGTTTTAGCTATTTAAGAACATTTTGAATCAAATTAAGAGACTTTTTCATTAATTATCCTTAAGTACCTTTTACACTCTTCATCCAAATTGGAACAAATTTTAGTTTTAGCAACATTTTGAATTAAATTAAGTGACTTTTTCATTAATTATCCTTAAGGACCTTGTTACACTCTTCATCCAAATTGAACGAAATTTTAGTTTTAGCCTCGGTTTTAGCTATTTAACAAGATTTTGAATTAAATTAAGTGACTGAAAAATGAAAATTTTCTCAAGCAAATTCAAAAAATAGTTTGTTCAACTAAAAAAATGTATTACTGTCCGGAGAGCGTATCAAGTTTTGAAAAAAAAATTCCCTCTTTTTCTCCAATTATTTCTTACTTATTTTTAACCCTTAAAAGTGTGTTGAATGGTAACCCTTGATTTAAATTTTTATTAAATATTTTGTCATTAATACGGAAGGTGTTAAGTATTATTAAAAACGTTAAAACTAATTTAAGAGAAGTTGAGAATTAATCAAAACGATTGAGAAATGGGTCAAAACGAACTTGTGTACTTGAGAGCTGTCATGTCACAAGAAAGTTTCTCAATTAAGTCACCCAAGATATAAAACAAACGAGAAACCGGGAATTCCCTCTTCACTTAACACGAGCCTAAACTCCTTGAAAACCATCTACCTCTACCATACCGCTCACAAAAACACCTTAAATTTGAATAATAAGAATTCTAAGATTGAAAAAAAAATTTATTTATTGTGATTATATAAATAAACGAGCTGCTCCAGGCGTGCCTTCGGCACGCCCTCTACAGCTCGGCCCTCCGGGCAGATGGCCCTGGCGGGCGGCGTCTCGGCATGTGATTATTAGGTCTCCAAAATTCATTTAAAAAAAGCTCCATTCCCAAAAAAGTATGTTTTTTTTTTTAATTATAAAACCTGGCAAAAAATTAACTTTTTCATTAAATTTAGCAGGTAGAATTTTAACATTTTATTGTAGTTTAATAGATAGAAGACGCTATCTCTTGGCATAATAACTCTCAGTTTTCTAAAGAGTAAATGTACAAAAAAGCTAAAAATTTCTATATTTTGCCCCCCCTCCTCTTTTGCCCCCATACAGTCAATTTTGATAGTTGATTTTTACAGGAATAGTTTCTTAAAGTAATAAAGAATAACTCTACAAAATTTGATCAAGATAGGAGAGAGTTTTAATTTTTGCCCCCACTCACATTTTGGATAGTTGGGAGTCGAATTTCAAAAAATCCTGAAATTACTTTTTAGATATTTGTATTTAGAATTTTATTAAGTAAAAATCAAGTAGATATCTTATCGTTCTTAATTGAAAATGCATAATTAGTGTAAACACATTGCAAAGATATTTTGCCCCTTTTGACCTCTTTAGGGTCGAATTTCAAAAAATCCTGAAATTAGTTTTTAGATATTTTAATTTAGTATTTTTATAAGTAAAAAGCAAGTAGATATTTTATCGTCCTTAAGAGATATCGCATAATCAGTGAAAACACACTTTGCCCCCTTTGACCCCCTTAGGGGTCGAATTTCGAAAAATCCTTTCTTAGTGAGCCCCTATGTCATAGATGTAATATCCTCTCCAAATTTCATGTTTCAATTTCATTTATCACACTTTGTCTCCTATGACCCCCTTAGGGGTCGAATTTAAGAAAAATCCTTTATTATTGAGCCCCTATGTCATAGATGTAATATCCTCTCCAAATTTCATGTTTCTATGTCAAGTGGTTCTGGCTGTTTTGATGATGAGTGAGCGAGTGAGTGAGTGTGTGTATCGGGCAAAGAATTTTATATAATATGAGTCAGGTTGGCCGAGTGGTTAAAGTTTATACCTTCTAATCAAGCTAGCACGTGTTTAAGCCCGACTCAATGCAAATATTTGACCGGTTATAATCTGATTCCTTCAGGGGGAAGGCAATGGGAAACCACCACTGTAAAAAATTTCCCCACGAAAATTACAATGAAGAGGATATTCTACATAGTAATCGCCGGCGTTCGTAATCGAGTATTGCACTTGAAGAAGAAGATATAAATAAATACAAATCTTTTATATAAATAATCTTCAAACCTTAATTGGAAATTGGAATACAAAACATTTTGGGAGTATTTCTCCCATTGTCATTGAAATTTTGCTAAAAATATAGTCTACAGTCTATGCGTCACAGGAAAACGTATAGAACCAATTTGTTTTTTATCTAATCAAACATACATCTATATAGAACCCAGAACTTACTTTACATAATTAATGGACTGGCTGGACTAGAGCCCAGGTTGACCCCTTTTTTACCTAATATGACTGGGCTATTATTATTATTATCATTCTTTTCTCTCCTATTGAAGGAGGTTTGTTTACTATACATCGGCTGTAAACAGCAGAGATGATAGCTTTTATTTTGATATTATATTGTTGATTATTATTATTATTATTATTATTATTATTATTCAATTTCGTCTGCCCGGAACTCTGAGACCTTCCCATCTTAGAAACGAGCTTGACACGCTCAGGGCTAGTTCTGTCATCTCCTTTCCTAATCCCATTTCTAATCTCCTACCTTTCAGAGCTTAGAAACTAATGTCATTGGGGTAGAGGGAAATTGGTATACTGCCCTCTCCAGTGGAATGCACCAGGGATTGACAAAATAATCTTTTTGTCCCTCTGGAATGAACTTTTTTACTTTGATATATTACTTGATAAGAAAATTTATATTATAATTTGTATTATTGTTTTACGAAACTATACTTTATATTTATTTTTGTTAGAAATTATTGTAATCTCGAGTGATAATAGTAAAGTTTTCAAATGGATATCTTTAATAACTTTTAAGGAGTTAGGTGTTGGTTCTAGGTGAAACATTTTAATCTATATAATAAAAATGAATTTCTGTTTCTTTGTAAGCGCAGATCTCTCAAATGCCTGAACCGATTTGGCTAATTTTTTTTTTAAATGTTCGTAATAGTCCAATTCAGGTTAATACGTAAAAAAAAATTAGAAAAGTTGCCCGGAAAATTGAAAAATTCAGGAAAAACTAAAAAAAAATCAGGTTAGCCAACATAGCTTGCCAGACAATAAAAGAACTAAACGAGCAAAAAAACAAGTGTTGGCGGCCCTGTTTGTATAAAAAATAAACTGCAACGGATCGTTGCTAAACTTTATCCAAATTCATTTGAAATATTAATATGTTTATTTCTTTATTATTAATCAGATATCACTTGCAATTTGCAGTTCATGTTGACTTTAATTCAAAAATAATGATCGATTCTCATTTAACAGTCGAGGAATAACCATTCTACATTCGATTTTTGACGTTTCGGTTTTTATTGGTAGCCATTGGTGAAGACATGGAGGAATCGACTTAAAATCAAAAATAGCAATCGATTCTCATCTAATACTTGAGGAATAATAATTCTACATTAGATTTTTGACCCTTCGATTATTATTGGTAAACATTGCTGAAGACATGGAGGAATCGACTTAAAATCAAAAATAACGATCGATTCTTATCTAATACTAGAGGAATAGCCTTATTGCATTCCATTTTTGATGTTTTGACTATTAATGGCAAGCTCTACTGAAAACGTGGAAGAATCGACTTAAAATCAATAAGCCTAAATTCTTTTATGATAAACAACTCAAGCTTGAGAATAAGAGAATTTTTTATAAATAGATTATATTGTATATACTTTTGTGTCTAGCAAAATGGATAATAATTGTAATTTTCAAGTCTTCTTATCTATAATAATACCTACATATAAAATAACTTTTTTATTTTCCTCTTAATGATAACAAGTGGATTTTTAATACATTTTAAATATTTGTTTCATCTTATTTGTTATGAGTGTATATTGCAGTTAAATATATTCTCAAATTATATCTATTTAAGACTTTATAATAAAACACATATATTTATTCTCTGTAACTAATAAAACATCAATAAAGCAGCCACCTGGGGGTCCAGGGGACGAAGCCTCCTGGCTAGCAAAAGGCCCATCATCAAACAAAATATCATACAAAATTTTGTTTACATTTTTTTTGATGATTTCATGTGTTTGTAATTGTTTTGTAGATTGCCTGAAGAAGTCGAAAGATATACGACGAAACGTTGCAAAAATTTAATTCAACATTCAATTATTTCAAAGTCCAACTTCCCAATAACCAACCATATAAGAAAAAATTTTAGCATGGACGATAAGAACACTAATCTAAATTTTAATAAAAAACATATAGAACTATTTTTACATGCTAAAATAGGATGAATCCACTCAGTCATTAAAATTCTTGTTTTGTAAAAAATCATGTTGTGATACTCAAAAAATAAATTTATTATCCTGGATTCAGTAGCCGAAAAAATTATACAAACAACTTTTTCATTCCAGATCTGTTTAATTATCATAAAAATACAACTTTTATTTGTACATTTCTTTGCTTAACTTCCTAGAATTTTATTCTTCATCCATCCATTTTTATATTAACGATATGACAGAAAATTCTCATTATAACATCCTTCTTTTTTCAAAGTCGGTTAAAAATAGAAGGTAAAGGTAGGGGTGGCTAAGGGTGAATGGGGGCGATAATTGAACCCTCGTTACTACATGTTTTCGTCCTTGGATTAAAAACCTTCCTACTCGTCTGGCCATTGTGGTCCATATAAACTATTCTCCCCAGGTATACACGATCGATAGAGAACTTTTAGAGAAGAGAAATATTATATATGGCATGATATACAGTCGATTGAAAATCGATGGTTGCGTCAAACCAGTCTTAGGACTCTATACTAATGACGAAAAACTTTATTCCAATTTCAGAAATATTCTATTAATTCCTTCTTGTTCTTTGACTATAATTTTTATTTTATTTCTCGTATTTTAATTAAATTAATTTAAAGTACGTAGTTGAATAGCTCGGATTTTGACATAGATATATAATGGTCTTTTATTCATTAGATAACAAGAGGAAAATCTCTAACTTGGAGAAACTTTCTTAAGAATCTTGGTCTTCGACTTTAATCAAAGAGTTTAAAAACCGAAAGAAAAAAAAAATAAAGTAAAAATATTCAAACTGTTAGAACAGCTAGAAAAAGTGACAAGTGGATTTCACGCCTTTTAAATTAATCTGATGTTGTTTTATCAGAACTATGACAACGCCCACTCATCCTTCTTATTGAAATAAAATTTAAGATATTGTGAATTTGTAATGTTCTTAAAAAACAAAGCAAAGCAAAAAGAGAAATGCCGGAGTCCGAGTCGTCACATTTTTCCCCGACTCCGACTCCACATCCCTGATTATAACACACATATATATATATATATATATACTAGCTGCCTTCGGCGGCCCTTTTAGCTAGGGGGCACTCCCCCTGGACCCCCCCCTCACCCCCCGAAACCCACCTAGCACCCCCACCCCCGCACCATGCCCAACCCCCTCCCCCCACACCATCAGCCCAACACTCCATTCCGCACCCTAACCCACTAACCCCCACCCCACCCCACCCCAAAAACCCATCCAGCACCCCCACCCCGCACCATGCACCCGTTTACAACCCCCACACCACCACCCGCCCCCCACCCACCTCGGACCCCACCCCATGCCCATAATTTTATATATATAGATGGGGAATCCCAAGCCAAATCGGACGCTTTGAAAAATTTTAATTTTTGACATTTTTTAGTATCCATCAAAAAACTCTTCCTGGTGAATTTCGAAATTTTTTTGATCAC